>LVLI01000193.1:0-55671 GCA_001687465.1 Halocafeteria seosinensis | reverse complement strand
TTATATGGAGAAAGGAAAAATGGTGAATAGCKTCAGCGTTTTTGATGTTTGGCTTTGAGCGTAGCGAAAAGTCATTACATCAAAAATTCACCATTTTTCCTATAGTAATATATCAGGGTTGGAAGCAGGGACTTCGATGCAAAGCCCCCTGAGAACGGCTGCAGATTATGCGGCGACGACCATGGAGCACCTTGCAGACTTCACGTCTCCGTTCTCCTTCACTTCGACTTGCTCCACTCTCAAATTGAAAGACCAAAGCGCATCAGTTACGTTCCGCGTCGGAAGAGGCTTCATTCCTGAGACTTTCAGTGGATGTTCCGATTACCATTTCGGCAGGCTCATTGAACGACACTGCTTTCAAGCGTCCAGTCTCATCAGAAATTTGGTCCTCAAGGAGTCCACTCGCACAGTCTCCGAGGCATTCCGACAAATTGAAAGCCTGGTACGGCAAGAAGGTCATCCTGGAATCACTGGCAACGAAGCACATCATCCATCCCCAATTTAAACAACTTGTTTAAAAGACCCAAACCCACAAATGGCCATCAGACCACGGATGCCGAGTTTGAACTTGCACAGGTGGGGCAGCTGTTTTTCCACACACACACACACATACCGGGTATGTGACAGATAGCCCACCGGCCGGGGAGTTGACCACATCCTCTTATCGAGGAGCGGTATGCGCCCGTGTTAAGCAGCGACGGGCCCGCTGCAGCCTTGCTGACATGCGTCGTGAGGGAACGCAACACTGGTTTTGCTCAGGAGGCCTGCCATGCCTATGCCGACGACGTCAGAGTTACCGTCAAGGCTTAGTCTGGGAGAAGGCCCTGAGCCTGCCACAGCGACGCCAGGACCGGTTGCAGCAGCGAAGTTAGGATTAAGTGTTGGTCCAGACGCAGCAGCTGTGGCCAATGACGAGCCCCTATGGAAGAGGACTTCAACGATGACTTCATTAACAGTAGCGACCGCGGAAGTTAATTATCACCCACCAGTCTCCCGTCTTCTCCGAATCAATACAATCAGACAATAGCTAATCTTGAAAAGTGATGATGGCGCGCATACCAATGAAGCATGTGAGGGTTGCAGGGGTTTCATAGTTAGCTGCCTACCCTCCCACTTCCCGGAGTGGGAAAGTCGGGCGCAACGGTCATGCTAACAGGCAGAAGTCCCCAGCCCCCGGGTTTCATAGATGTTACCAGAAGACGTGTAGGCCCTGTAGGGTACAGGCCGAGTGCGGGGTGAACCCTTCCCGGAACCCTCCAACATCTTCACGTTGTGGCGTATCAACGCGACAGACAGCTTGACCTTCATCAACTTTCGAAAGTTCCGCATCTCCCTTGTTCCCACCGTTTCTGTGTCTCCGTGGTGAAGACGCGGCCCTTCCCGAACTCAACGGTACTATCCTACAGTAACGTACGTGTACAGTACCATATTGTATTGTGTGAAAAGAAAAGGAAAATACTTACTGTACAACTGTAATATAGGCATATTACTGTGGACAATAGGCCTACATAGAGGTTCCGGAACCTCATACACGCACGGAAAGAAAGCGACAGAGCATCGTTGTTGTCTCAGGGTTGTCTGTCTCATACTGTACTGTAGAGGCCCCGTCGCATTATTCCAAAAGGAGACAAGCCTCTTCATCCGTGTGGTGGTATTTGGATACTCTGTCTGTCTTTCTTGGACCGGAGTAGAGCATGTTGTCGGGCCCAACAACCACAATCGGAGGGAGGAGCAGCATGCAGAAACTAACCTGGTGGTTTCCATGGCTTCCAGTTTATTATTACCTGATTGGAGCAGTCTTCTACACCCTGGGAGCTCATCATCACCTAGCCAAAGGTGAGGAGGATCTGCGAAGTGCCGTCCTAAATGGACAGGTACAGTGTCTCATGTACCATGTGGAGGTGGGAAGGGGACGCTTTGACCTCAGCTGCAATTTGGCTTGGCAAGACGAAGGATATGGGAATGATCATTATATCTCTTTGCAATCTCATGAGATATTTGAAGGACATGGGCATGAAATTGATCTAGGAGATTTGGACAGATTTCAAGGCTTGTTCGAGGTTGAGAACTCAGTCACTTCATTCGAGCAAGCTCCTGTGATCAGGAATCTGCACGTGAGAAATGGACAAACCAGCGATGGTGGGGGATTCCTTGTTCGTGGAGAGCAGAAGTTTTTTGTCGTCAAATCGTGTAGCTCAACGGGGACTATTAGAGGATTGGACAATACATCAGGCGGGGGAATATGTGGCCAAAAATGTGGTGCAAATGGGGGCCAAATCCTCATTTCCAATTGCTCGTCGAAAGGAGAAGTTGATGATCAAGGTGGCGGAATTGTTGGAGCGTTTGTCGCAGTTAGCGACGGTACAACCAACATATCTAGATGCAGCTCAAATGGTACACTGGGGTTTAACGCGGGTGGGATTGCCGGCATGCACGCCGGACATGCAGGAGGAAGAGTCTATATACAATTGTGTTCTTCCGAAGGAGCTGTAAGTCGCGGACACTCTGGCGGTATTGTTGGTGGGGAAGCGGCATTTGATAAGGGGCTTGTGGTGGTACATAAATGCCATTCCAAAGGGGCGATCGAAGGCATCGGAAGCGGCGGAATAGTGGGCGATGATCCAGCTCAAGGCCAAGGAGAAGTAAGTGTTACTTTATCTTCCAGTACTGGAATTATCTCAGGTAAGAACGCAGGAGGGATTATTGGATCCTCGGATTACAACGTAGTATTTGGAATTGCTGGTGGAGGATCAATTTACGTTTCTACATCGTACTCTACTGGAGAAATTAAAGGAGACGGGAGTGGCGGTATTTTTGGCGCATTGGCAGGTTCCCAGCAAGGTTTCCTTGAGATACAGCAGTGTTATTCCACCGGTGACATTACGGGAACGGGAAGTGGTGGAATAACAGGTTTGGGGACAGCTGCGGACGACGGAGAGGTACGGGTCGGAAACTGCTATAGTAGGGGAAAGGTGACGGGCCAACACTCTGGAGGTGTTGTCGGGTATGAGTGTGAAGGGACAATTAGCATTGTCAACTGCTACGTTTCTGGTGACGTTGAAGGGTTCAGCGCTGGGGGTATCATAGGAGGGATACATGGAGATGCGAAGCAAATCATTATCAACTACACTGTCTTTGATGAACAGCCTGCTCTAATGGTGGGAAATGGCGTTGAGGTAGAGGTTGAGGAAGGGAACTCTGGCGACTTGTCGAGCATCGTCGGTAAGCTATACCATCATGGCGCTACACGACGATGGTCCGATCGGGTTTGGGCTACAGTTGCTCCGGACGAATTCCCTGTCTTACAGTTTCAGCTACCGAGCCCAACTCCTTCTTGCTCCGCGTCTGCTTCACCATCTGCTTCTTCCAGTACCACATTGACACCGAGCTCTACGGTGGCAAGTTTTTCTTCGAGGATTGAAAGCCCTGTGGTCTCTTATTTTCTTCCGAAAGCAAACGCGAGGAAGAGGGTTATACATCTTCCGTGTAGTTCGTGCAAGAAGCTTAAGTCCTGTGCCCGAAAACGAGTAAGAATTTGAGGTCGTACTACCGAATTTAAGTGGGAGGTAGAGAAATTGTCTCGTTGGTTGCAAAATCGAATATACCTTGCTTAAGAGGTGGAAATTTTATCCGAGGTAAAGAGTTCGTTGATGTTGTTAGGAAACATTATAATCGTATGACGGAGATGCAGGCCAGTATGCCTTTATTCCCCTGAAGTCATGTCCATTGACTGAAGCCAGTGTGAAGCAGATGCTTCCAGATCATACGGTTACCGTACATAGCCTTTGCCCTGTGTTTCACCGGGCCCTGGTAGTCCAATGATGAACGACGGAACCTAGACAGATGGATAGAGCGAACGAAACGTCCAACAATCAGCGTTCTCAAGTAGTATCCTTAGTACACATTACCACACACGGTACAACTGGGGATGACGACAGCTTACCCTGAAGCCTAGTGCCGCTCTCACTGGATAAGAAGCTGACAGAGAACGCAACCAACAATGATTCCAAGCCGAGTGCATCGTACAGTACAATGATAGGTATTTAACCCCCTGCTGCGCTGCTGTAGTCCTGATCCAATGGTATCCGCAAGCAAGGCCAATCTGGTCAATTGTGTACACACGAGCCAGATTTGAAACGGTGTCGAAATGGAAATGGAATTACTGTACGCACATACCTCATGGCCTCCTTCATTACTCCCGTCAATTCCCCATCGTTCCGTCTTCGGAGCGACTGTGACATATGTATGTCCGCTGCTCTAGCATGCAGCTGTGACCCTGTGGGATTCTTCAACGGGTACAGGTGGATCGTCGCCACGTGTCATGCGGGCGCATACCGCTCCTCGTTAAGAGGATGCGGTCAAACACCGGCCGGTGGGGTATCCGTCACATGTGTGTGTGTGTGTGTGTGTGTGTGTGTGTGTGTGTGTGTGCCATGCTTGGATACAGTGTATTCAACTACACCTTTAGTAAATGCGCATTACCCGAGACTACGCCTCTTCTCATGCACTGCATTGGGCACTACGGCATGCACTTTCCACAATTGATTCTTCGCTTCGCTATGTTGACGAAACTGCTGGACGGAACTCCTTGGGCGAGCATGTCAGTAGCCACAACTGCTTCGTCTGGGCCAACGCTTAACCCTAACCTAACCGGTCCTGGCGTCGCTGTGGCATGCACAGGGCCGTCTCGTCCCAGACTGAAACTTGTCGGTAATCCTGACATCGTTGTCGGCGGTATGGGCGAGGTATAGCGCCACCCGCGACGCCTCCTGAGCAAAACCAGTGTTGCGCTCCCTCACGGCGCATGCCAGCGAGACTGCAGGAACAACGGGCTCGTCGCTGCTTCACACGGGCGCATACCGCTCCTCGTTAAGAGGATGCGGTCAAAGCTTAAGTTACCGTCAAACTTCCTGGCCGGTGGGATATCTGTGTGCGGCACCCAGGCACCCACCGCAGTCGGCGCAGCCTTAGCCCAGGCTCTGACAAAGGCAACGACTACGGGATTCATCACCTTTAGATTAGAACGCCTATAATACAGGTCCTTGGGAAAGTCTGGTCTGCAGCGCGTTCCGCTATGTGTGCTGTTTTGTAGGTCCTGCAGTGGGCCGGAATTGACTGTTGGCCTTGCCTCCCAAGTTGAGTCCCAACGTCAAGGCGGCCAAGCCTGAAAGGCTCTTGTTAACATGAGAGAGCCATCTGTGTACGCGTATATCGGGGTGGATTCGTGGGTCCTCGCGAAAGAGGAATTTCGACGTGATTATAACACAAATGAACCAGAACCCACTAACACATTCATCGAACTTTGACAACTGGAAAGTGTTGTGAAAGTGATGTACCTTCACACGCACATGTAGAACACGTTCTGAATGAGAGAAGCCAATGATTCACTCAGGAGATACGTTTGTATGTTTGTCAATTGCGGTATATACCCGTGGTGTGGTGTTTCATCCGCAGGATAGCTTAATCTCCACTGTACCGTACTGTGCATGTGGTCAGCTACCAAGCCACCCTTCATCCAGTCTCTACGATCAGGAGTATACCGGTAATGCTATCCAATGCCTATGGCCGAGGAGCCTCGAACGTCTGTCGTGTTGTATCACTTCTTCCCAGTGCCACGGAATTATTGAGCGTGGTAGTGAGGAAGGCCGAGAACACTCCCACGTCAGACGTGGCGGCAGATGCCGCCAGAACAACGACTCGCGTGCCACCTGTGGAATTGGTCGGTAGGTCACATGAATGCGATCAGCCTCAGAGTTTCGTGGAGGGTGTTCCGATGTTGACGGCATCCTCTCTCTTCGAGTCTTATCCGTCTGCGGCGGAGGAGATTCCCAGTGGGGAAGAAGTGCATTCTAGCAAGGAAATCGATACTCAAGTGCGACAGTCTTTACAGCAGGGAAAATCGTTGTATCACCTTGATCAGAATACCCTGAAGAATTTAGCACCTGATGTAATTTTGACACAATCTCTGTGTGGTGTATGCTCTGTCGAAACAGTTCAGGTCATGGAAGCTGTGGAAAGAATGGAGAAAGACGTGTCTCCACACGTTGTCAACCTGAATCCAACTACTCTGGAGCAGATCTTGGACGACCTTGTTACAGTTGGAGATGCTGTAGGTTTGAAGCGAGCAGCAGAAGGAGCACAACGAGAGCTTACTCGAAGAATTCAGCAGGTGAAGCAGATGGCCAGAGAACGCTCGACACAACATATTCCCAAAGTTGCTTTTCTGGAATGGACTGATCCCCTCTTTGTAGGCGGGCATTGGACTCCAGAGCTAATACATATGGCTGGAGGGTGCCATCCTTTGAATGAGGAGGTGGGATCCAAATCGTTTGTGGTCCAACCTGATGATGTCGTGAAGATGAACCCGGACTTGATAGTTGTTGCTCCATGCGGATACAACTTAGCCCAAACGAGAGAAGCCGTTAGAACGGATTTGGAAAGCCAATCTTGGTGGAAATCGATACAAGCTGTGAAAGAAGGAAACGTTGTTCTTGTCGATGGTAATCTTCATTTCAATCGACCAAGCACTAGACTCATAGAGTCATTAGAATGGTTGGGCTGGTTATTCGAGCGACTCAATGAAAATGACGGGCTATATTCTGGGGTGGAAACGATGTTCTCACATGAGTACCAATGGGAAGTACACGTACCATCTAATTCACCTAAGGATGCTAGCAAGTCCAAGAAAGCATCTCGTCGAGCTTTGAAAGAACAATCTGGTAATGGTGAATTGCCGGTGGAGATAGAAGAGGCTCACCATCAAGCGATGAAAGAGGGAAAGATCATGTATGAAGATCCTTTCACTGGACTATTTGTATTTACTGAGTTAGCGTCGTTGGAGAGGGGCTACTGCTGCGGGAGAAAGTGTCGACATTGCCCATACGGTCATGTGAATGTACCAGCCGAGAAACGGACCAACCGGCTTAAAGAGCCCACTTTATTAAACACTAGCAAGGGAAAGAAGATTTGTTCAACAAGGTCTGAAACTCGGGATTGCACCGTGGATGTTCTCTTTTGGAGTGGCGGAAAAGATAGTCTACTCGCGTTGAAGTGGTTACAAAGCGAATATGCGAAGGACGGAAACGGAAGAAAAGTTGTCTTGCTTACAACATTTGATGATAGTTCGCAAAGGATACCTGAACAAAACATCCCCATCCATAGCGTATTTGATCAGGCACAAGCGCTTCAAGTTGATTTGATGGCTGTACCTCTGCCATCAATGTGCCCGAATGATTCTTATGTTAGTGCGGTCGAGGGGGCAATCGAACGCATAGAGCAAGCGTATGGAGTGTCTCGGTATTCTTCTCGGCTCATCTTTGGAGACTTGCATTTAGAAGACATTAAAGAGTGGAGAAGGGGTTCTTTTCCGCGGTACGAAACCCATTTTCCCATATTTGGCAAATCTTATGAGGAATTGAAGGATCGATTGTTTACTCAAGACGACACCACCAACGATCAGCTTGAAATAAGGATTTCGAAAGTGGAATCACGAGCTCTGAAAGAGGCAGATATCCAAGTTGGAGACGCATTTACCCCCGAACTATTGTCCAAACTGGAAAAGTTAAGTGGAGTTGATTCGTTCGGAGAATTGGGTGAATTCCATACGAGTGTCCAGCTTAAGTAGGCATAGCAGTATGACGACGTTGCGCATTCTGTGGTGTGACTATGTATGTATCAGGCTGCCGTGAGTAGAGTAGCAGGAATTTAGCTCAATACACTCTGAGGTTGTGCCACATCACGTACGTGTACCGCCGCGGCACAACTTTTTTCATACTGTGCCCTGTGCGGAGTTTTGTGGAACAGTGCAAGAAACATACTCCAATGGGTCCTTCTTAGGCTAGAAACTTTGGGCCAGTCACGACTGCTTCTGGTTGGAGTATACTGTATATCCGCGCCACCCTCACAGTTAGGTGAGCCCTACAGTGTTAGTTGCCCCGGGAGTGAGTGGATTGTTAGATTCCACGTCCTCGAAGAAACCGAAGAATTTGGGAGGTAGGCAGCATAGGTGTAGTTTACTCCGTAAACAAGCTAGAATGTCGTATTTACTGCCTCATCTCAAGACGGGGTACGCCGTCGATCAGGCCATCGTGAATGAGGAAGACCGCGTGGTGGTGATTCGCTTCGGGCATGACCATGACCCCACGTGTATGAGAATGGACGAGGATTTAGCGAGTGTAGCGGAAGATGTGAAAAACTTTGCCGTGATTTATGTGGTGGATATCTCTGAAGTCCCCGATTTCAATGAGATGTACGAGCTCTATGACCCCTGTACACTCATGTTCTTTTACCGAAATAAGCACATTATGATCGATTTAGGCACGGGCAACAACAACAAAATTACCTGGGTATTACATCATAAACAGGAGCTCATTGACATCATCGAAACAGTGTATCGAGGCGCCAGGAAAGGACGAGGACTTGTGGTCTCGCCCGTCGATTATTCAACCAAATACAAGTATTGAGCGATGGATGCATGGATAGACATCTTGAGAGATGTCTGGCTATCGTATAATGCCAATAGGGCCTTACAGGAGGCACTGGATGAGCCCCTCCAGCATGCCGATAGATGCACGTGCACCTACAGTAGTTCAAGTGGGAGTCATTCTTTGATGAGTACGCAAACAGCAGGACTCTCACCCACCCTGTGTGGGGTTGAGTGGATGGAACAGAAAATGAAATAAACGATGATGTGGCGTCGCTGCTCAATTGGAGGAGGGACCTGTAGGGTAGAAACTGCACACGGTAATAATAGTACACAGCGCCACCGTTTAGTGGCGTCTAGCAAGGACAAGAAGTACATGCTCTCGGAGACCATCGCTTTGACTATGTTGTTTCGATTTATGTCCTGTTGTACTGTATGCAGCATGTATTCTCAACTCTTACACCACTTGGTTAGGTTCTGATGATTGTGTTCCAGAACTAAACTCCCGAGATAAAATATGGGGGGCATGAGGGTGGGTTCCAAACGAGGACAGTGGCATATAATGCTCAAATGCTTCAGCGTGACGAGCGATTGCTTTGATCCAATCAGGCCGGTTATGCATATGTAGATACATGAACAGTCGCTCGAAGCCTCGGCAAAATGACAAGTCCATCTGGTTATAACAGCTACGCCAGTAGAAACAAAGAATGACCACCTTAACCGCGTACAAACCTATAGCCACCAGAAACAGCGTCAGCAAATTCGTCTCCGATAATTTGCCACCCAAGTACGGAGAAATGGCCGGAGAACTTACTATCTCGTTTTGTACGGCGTTATTGCCAAACGAATAAACAACACCAAAGGTTACTAGCTCCAATGCCTCTTCAAACAAGCGCGACATGATCTGCTTTCCGACCGGATATCGATGGTGTGGCCCTTCCATTTGGGTACTAGTTCTGGAGAAAGGGGACCAATCGGGGAAAATTATGATGACGACAGACACAGGGAAATACGGAAAGACTGTCAGACGCCCAAGCAAACTACCCAAGGTAGATAAAGCATTTGAAAACGTCATCAGAGTACAACAACCCAAATAGCGCCTCATCGGTATGTAATTACCCAGCTGCCACGGAAACACGTGAGTCTGCTTCCTCACTTTCTGGGATACCCGAATAATGTGGAATTGATGGATCCATGAACCCAAATCAAACCGAGAAACGAAAGGCTTAGCCATCAGAGCTAAGGGATAGATAGTCAGGAACCAATAGCCCGCTAAGAACAGCATTCCCCACTCCCCCGTCGCCAGCGAGAATAGTCCTACTGCACTCAATCGGGTCAATGTTTCAGTAGCGCGGTACGCTAGCGACAACCAAAACGGCATGCGGATGGCAGGAAGTTGGCGCTGAGCCCCCAAAGTTGGATCATGCGGTAGTGCCTCATGCTCGACATCACCGTACGTGTCTTTCACTGCATCTACCCATTGTTCGTCTTCTGCTCGCTCAATGGTAGCAGCGCCGCTTACACGTCTATATAACTCCCCAATATCTGAAGCAATGATAGCCCAACTGCCCACAATAAAGTGTATGGCAAGTAACGTGGCAGCCAAAGCGATACTTTCGGAGTTGTCTTGATCGAGAGCTCGTACAAACGCCAGGAAATAATATATGGCAGCTGGAGAGGAGTGAAGCAATATCCGCGTTACCGTATGCTTGTTTACACCAGTCCGCAAGTACGGGGCTTCCGTGTTCTGTAAAGCGGACGAGTCCGAGAAAAATCGTTGATACATTACCACATCCGAAAATTGGTATGTCCCTTCTTTCTGACCTTCTTGAATGGACGTGTAAAGCTCTCGTACTTCTTCATTTAGAGTCTTTCTACTACTATCCGAAAATAGATCCAAGGATGAGGGAATTTTCCATGGGTTTCTCGATTTTTTGTGTTGCTTGAGTGCTCGCCGCCGCATGTTTAGCGACCTTGCCAAATCAATGAAAAAATATATTCCGGTACCTCCTAATATATGGAACAGCTTGCACCAAAACCCCCGGAGAGACAGATTTTTCGATGAGATAATTTCAAACGCTGTAGCAATCATCGCATATCCGATAAAACCTACCAACCACCAGCGGCTCCAACTACAGCAAAGGAAGTCATTGTCAGCAAGTGTCACCACCAAGATATCCGCGATCGTGGCTGAGAGACACAACAGAGCCGGAAACAACAGCTTTAATGCCAATTTGACAACATCGCCACGAGTAAAATCTTTGGAGTGGGTCGCACCGAGGGCAAACCATGGCCGGGACAGATAGATGTACGTTCGTATAGGCTCGTTGTGATAAGCTAGTGCTTCCTTTAGCAGCGTCTTATTCCTTCTGGCTCCTCGTTCCCCACTTGGATTTTCGACGAACCTCTCCACAGCCGCATCGGTAGGCGCAAATGGTAGTTGAAAGTTATGCATATACATAGACTGCTTTTTCAATTCCGTGTTTAGTGACACCCTAATGACGACTCCCGCACTGTCGCTCAACTGAAGTAGTGCGGCATCAGATAGGACACCGTATTTATATACGCCTCCTCGAACATAAGATCCATCCGCCCCAACAAATGTTGAATGATATGTCCATGCTGGATGACTAAGATTATTAATATCAACTAGACGCGGCCGTTTCTTACGGATACCTGCCTCGTCATTGAGAAGAGGTGCTGACATAAATCTTGTGTGAGGGTATCCTTTTTGCCAGGGACCATCGTAAAAAGAACCATCGCGGAACATCAGTACGCCGCGCCCTGTAACTCGAGCAGAAAGAGGCCACCTTATCAAGCACTTACATGCCTGGCGTCATTCATCGGAGGATACATACCTTGCTGTCTCCCATGGACCCACATTCCAGTAAAGAATCCACCACTTTGATATCTAGAGTACGAGTAGGCACTTCCGACGCCTTGAGGGTAATTTTCCTTTACACCGCCTTTATATATAGCCAAAACTTCTTTAATGCGAGTATACTCCATAAACTTTGATACATGCTCGGAGAGCAACAACCGCCGTTCATCCTGCTTACAGCACTTGTTTCCCCATACGCAACATCCACACAACGGGTCTAACGTGGGGCAAGTGCACATCCATGAAGTGGCGAACAAAATGTTTCTAGAATGTATGAGGCGCCCTTTAGAGTCGGTCTTTGTAACGCTGTTGGTAGGGTCCTCTTCGTCGGCGGCTGGCTTGGCTGACGGCTTATTCGCCAGGTCAGTGCCACTCCATGCTCTCGTCGGATGCTTCTCCAGATCAACCCTCGTGTCTATCCGTTTGGGCTGCGGTGTTTTCACACGGTTCTGGTTAGTCGATGCTTGACTCTGGGTATCCGTTTCTTCGGGAGCATTCGCTTGGCTCCCAAGGGGCTGCAGATTCCTGTCAATATCATCTTTTTCTTCCAAGTACTCCACGTTGGAAGTATCATCCATATCTTGGTCATCGTTTCCGGGGGATGATAAGAGCCTGTGGCTCTGGTATTGCTCATGCCAAGACTCTTGGTCATTTTCCTCTTGCTGTTGCTGCTGGTTCAAGTTCTCGGAGGAAGGGTACTCCTTGCTCTCCCTCGCTCCTCCAAAGTCCTCCTGCTGGTTCGATGACGG
The DNA here is from genome assembly GCA_001687465.1 of Halocafeteria seosinensis. NCBI lineage: Eukaryota > Bigyra > Bicosoecida > Halocafeteria > Halocafeteria seosinensis. Next base: position 43,619 of record LVLI01000193.1, on the reverse strand, counting down.
AACCACAGAGATGAATTGACCACCCCTCTCGCCTGTCATAGTAGCAGGACGCCGCGTCAAATGGGCTCTGGGATCGGACGGATTCCTGTTATTACGGGTTGCGACGGAAAACGACGCCCCGGCAGCGCTATTGACAGGACGGATGCTATGCGACATGTTCCGTTCTAATTTCTCCTTGTTTCCTCCTAGAACATAATACACACACTCTCTAGTTGGGAGATTCTGACATGTATCAACCCTCGCTGGAATGGAGGAATAAAAGCGAAGAGACGTTGAACGTCGCTCGACCTTTTTTGTTCCCTCGGGATCCCTCTTGCGAAGCTCCCCCGGCATTCTGTCGCACAGCACTCCCTGCTCTGAACGGAATCTCATGCTACTGCTAGGGGAATATATTGCTCGAATTCTTTTTCTCGTGTGAAAAGAAAGAGGGGAAAACGACAAGAGCATTTGTGAAGATGCTCGCTGGGAACCCGCACACGCGTCCGTCCCAGCAGTGCCAGCACCGTTAACGGAAGGGAAGCGGACACATTTCGAATCGAAGCGTAGCGCTAGGCAGCATTTGGTGGCCTTCGCCGGCGACTACAGGAAGAAGAAGAGTCGAGAATATGTATATGACACACAGATGCAAAGCAAGTGCATTGGTTTCTAGTACACTCATTTTCTCTGGATTATTTGCTTTCGTTTCCATTGAGTGGGGCAAGTCAAAGCCTCAAGAACGCCTTCGTTTTTGGGGTTGCAGTGTCGTAAGCGAAGCGCGTTCGCGTTTGCTTGTACCAGAACCGTCGAAACCGAAACTAGACTCGAATTGGTCGTTGGATATTTCATCGTCGAATCCAAGGCTGTCTTCAGTATATTTCTCAAGTAAGTGAGGAGTGATGAGGCCTTGTAAGGACAGCATCGTCAAAGATCTTTCACCAAAAATCCTTTGTAAGGTCTCGTCGCAAATTACTTGCCTCCGATCGTTAGGATTCTCGAGATTGTGCTCTCTGAAGTACTCCCACAGATGTTTGATGACTTGAGGGCGCGAAAGGTGTTCCTTGCCCACTATCCCTGCTAGCTCGGGAGACAACTTATATACTGGACCACCGACCTCCGACGAGGATGCTGGCTGGAAAATGTTATCATCCTCCTCACCAAAGGTTTCGGCTGCGTTCGGATGGGAATCCGCGACGTCGTCCTCGGAGTCTTCCGGAGGAACGAATCCCTCACTCAAATGCTGTAAATGTGGTCGAAGCATTTGTCCGAGGTTAAACATAGTAACTTCGTCACGTTCCCCAAAAACTGCCTTTAAACGTTGGTCGCAGCGTATGACACGTCGATCATGCTCCGCTTGCAAACCCTGTCGGCGAGCATATTCCCATATCCGCTTGACGGTTCGACTACGCGAGGCATACTTCTTTCCAACCACATAGGCTAAAGCATCTGAAAGTTCTAGTTTCATCACGTTGAAATTTGATCGTCGCACTGGAGCCTTTGATGCTTTCTTCTTAGACTTCTTCTCAGGCTTGTTCTTCCCATGGTTTCCTTGTAGCTCTGGCGCGCTGGAGAAAGAGCTACTTGCGAATAAACGTGCATCTTGTGCTTTTGCAGATATTTCTGCCTCTGTTTGCCGCAGCTGTTCTAGCTCTTCCCAAATTGAATTGATCTTAGCTTCAAGTTGTTCCTTGCGAGTTCTGTTGGCTTCGTCTTCCGAATCTGACTCTACCCGCACGAATTCCGGAATATCGGAAACATGCGGGCTTATATACCTGTTGATTGTATATATGGACACATCTGGTTGTCCAGCGCAGACCGACTGAAGAAACGCGTCACAATGAACATATCGTCGGTCATTAGGGTTCTGCAGATTCTTCTCTTTCACGTATCGCCATATCCCCTTCATAACGCGCCCTCGGGAGGCGTACTGTTTGCCTACAATTCCCGCAAGTTCCGGGGAGAGCTGGTATTTCTTGGTGATTAGGCCAGTCATCCCCTTTTGCAAGCGCTGTTTCGCTCGCCGTAGCTCTTCCTCCTTCTCTTCGATCTTCCGAGCTGTCTTCTTTAATTGACGAATGCACCATTTCCGATAAGCTTTTCTTTCTCTCTTTTCAGCGTTTTTCTCGACCATGATGCGCTCCTCATCTTGTGCTCTTGCCTTTGCAACTTCCTGCAGTCGCGATACATGAGCATTATGCTCCTCGTCTTCCGAGTCAACAGGCACGTCAACATCTTCCGGGATTGGACGAAAATGAGGTGATAGAAGGCGACTGACGTCGAACATTGTAACCACATCGTGACCTTGAAATAGACCCTTTAGCTTCTCATCACAGATAACGCGACGTTTATCTGACGCATCTTGTAGCTTATTTTCTTTAACATATTGCCACAAACGCCGCAGACCACGTACACGCGTAGAATAACGTTTCCCCACGATCTCAGCTAGTTGATCGGATAACAGGTACTTATGGAGGGTCAGTCCAGAACGTACGGTTCTCGGATGCCGCTGCAAAGTTGCTGCCGCTTCATCCTCTGACGAGCTCTCGCCTTCGTCTGACGAGTCACTTTGTTTGCCGTCTATTCTCCTCCAGACTTCTTCGTCGGAATCCACTGCCAGCTGTACCCCCTCGGGAACAGGAAGAAAATGTGGTTTCAAGTATGTATGCATGTTGAACATAGTAATTTCTTCGGCACCATTACAAATCTTCTGCAGCAAAGGATCACAGGTTATTTTTCGTCGATCATCAGCTTGTTGAAGTTCATTCTCTCGTATGTGTTTCCAAATTTTCTTAAGGACCTGCGGCCGCGTGGCGTACTCTTTCTGGACAAGTTGTGACAGCTCAGGAGAGAGTTTATATTTTTTGGTGAACACCCCTGTTACCTTCCTGTGGGTTGGGCCCTTCGTTGGTCGCTTGCTATCCATTTTCTTTGGGTCAGTCTTTTCCGCACGGGAATTTCGTGTGGTTGTCTCGGACTCATCTGAGCCATCGCTTTCATAATCAGATGGTAAGTGAACAGTGTCCGGTACAGCAAAATAATGCGGAGCTAAGTACCGACTGAGTGTAAACATCGTGCACGAGTCTACACCCGTGACTTGCTTCAATGGCTCATCGCAGACAATATACCGTCGGTCGCGAGAGTCCTGTAGTCCTTTACTTTTAATATAATGCCACACGCGTTGAACGACTTTCGTTCGCGTAGCATATTGGCGCCCGATTAACGCCGCCAATGACTCAGATAGCATATATCGTTTAGCGCTGATTCCCGCCCTCTTCCGCTTTGGCGGTGGTTCTGCGTTTTCCTCCAGGTAGGCGTTTGACGGGACTGAGGGCTTCCTAGCCGACTTTGATTTTGTAGTTCTCGAGCGTTTGCTTTTTTGCTTTGTCTTTGTTGCAAGGGCTGAAGCGGAGGGTTCATCAGCATACGGCGTCGCCTGGGCCCCTAATGCGGACGACTCGAAAAACGAGTCGGAATGGGAACTTGGCATTTGGTCGAAGGGGGGCCGTATTTGGATGCCAACCAGAGCATCATACACGACAAGAGAGATATCGCGAAGACGAAGAGTGCTACGTTGCAAGCACGATGCTAAAAAACTATCCAACTGTACCTCGTCCCTCGAGCAAGGTAACGCATGCTCGTCAATGTAGCGCACAATGCCATCCACCACCTGGAGTACGTCGGTTGTGAAGTTTTACAGAAGAATCAAAACAACGACACTGCATGTGCTTACCTGGTTCAAAGGCATCGACGAGCGTTCAAAATATGCTTGAAGTGGCGGTGGCAACTCGACTATGGGTTCTAGTGAGTCCGCGTTTAACTGTCCAAAGTTCGCGAAATACGGGTGTGTAAAATCTTGTTCGTTTGCAAACGGTGCCCCCAAAACGTCGAAGGGGTATTGGGCACCTGTGCCACCTAGTTGGTCCGTCTGAGTCGAAGTGTAACGCGAAAACGTTGCAGCAGATTGCGAGGCATTCTGAGGATGTTGGGCTGAGTGTAAGGTCGGCGGGTTCATTGCTTCTTGCGTTCGTGCTACCGAGGCAATATGCCGTTTGGCCGTTCGAATGGAGGACGCATCCAGCTGAGTTCCCAGTTTCTGCTGCAGTCCGGTGAGAATCTCTTGTTCCGAAGTACGTGTAAAGTCGTACACATCCGCCATCTGCTGTATCGCGCTCTTAATCGCCTCGGACGATGCGGTCGTGGTGGTGGTGCCAGAGGAGGAGGCTGCACCTCCTCCTCCTTCTTCTCCTCCGTGTGTATTGGATGGCAAGGAAGCCATGGCAGCTGCGAGTCACCTCACCTGCGGTACTGGGGGTATGCTTACAGACAAAGAGGAGCCTAGACCATGCAAAACGCGTCCAAGAGGACCCAAGACCGAAGAAAATCTTCCCGTGTGCACTACACTATGCCTCCCGGAAAGGGTTAACGGCTGCGCAGACGGTCGGAGACGACACAAACTGTTTAACAAACGATACACACGGATGTAGAATGGAGCTAGACTCATGTATAGGACCAAGAAGACCAGGTAGAACATCCCCCTTCGCCTGCCGGGAAAAACGCACCCCCGGTAGCAACATGTCAATCTTTTCGTTTAGGCGACAATCATTTCGTCGGTTGAAGTAGTAGAGGCTAGGGGCGCCTAGCGCTCAGGAAGAGAGCAGGTTGTTTGGCGTTTTCCGGAGCGATCCCGGGGTGGAATAGTGGTGAAAATTGGTATACAAGTAGTGTATTCTATGCACTAGTTGATTAGCTCGGCGGTGGCCAACGATTGGAACGGGAAAGAATGACATCGGAGCCTAAAGATGACCGGCGATGCACATTCAAAATTCATGAGTTTATTGCGTATGATGAGGACCAGGAAGGCCCTCAGGATAGTGTGACTGGGGATACAGGAGCAGTAGCCGCACTTGCCATTGGACCAACATCTGGGCAGCTCTTGGCCACAGCGTCGGCCTCCGGGAGGGTAATAACGCTGTGGAAAATTGGCCGCCAGGCGGCATTGGGCCACTTACACATCCGAAACTCCAACAATAGCGTGCCTACAGTTATCGGATTCGATCATTATGAGCATAAACTGCTGGTTGGGACCAGTCGAGGGCAGCTACGACTCTATGATTTACAGCAATGGAAACGTAAGTGGAACTCATTCTTGCATTGGCCAACTGACCAGATTCTCGTGTGGAACACTACTTAGAGCTTGTCGTAACATTGGATTCAGAGGTGAGATCTATATCGGCTAGTCAAGCTGCTGTGACGTGCGTAGACTGGCATCCACTGAATCCATTCCTCATTGGATGCGGAACCAAAGATAATCGTGTCAAGGTATGCCCTCACATTTCATTATTTATCATGATAAATAAGAAGCATGGTCATATTAAGCTACAGGTGTTTGACACACGAACAAAGCAAGAGTTCCAAGTTGCTTGTGAGCATGAAGGTCCTATCACAATAGTGAGGTTCTCCCCGGACGGTCGGTGGTTGGTCACAGGCAGTGGCGATTGTCAACTGAAGGTTCGTAGAAGCGCATGTTCTTGTTGATGGGAATTCGCTGTATCTGTATGATATTTGCTAACAGGTGTGGGACTTAACTAAGGGAGAAATAGTCCATACATTTCGCAATCATCGGGCACCCGTACAAACGATATGTTTTCACCCGACCGAGTTTGTCTTGGGTACGTTTATACTGTTGCGCACGTGAAAGTCTATTTGGATGAAGTCGTGGCGTTTTGCTATCGTCATGCAGCCTCTGCGGATACTTCCGGTGTGATTCAAGTTTATGAGCTCCAGGAATTGAAGAGCTTGTGCGCCTGTGCGATGGACTCACCCGCGGGTATTCATTTGTTACGTTTCGCTGAGTCTCCCCCAGAACTATTTGCCAAAGAAGAAGTAGAGGAACATGAGGTTGTTCTATTGGGAGTATCAGAAGATAAATTCCGAGTTTGGGATGTTGCTCGTTACCAGACCCAAGATAATGATGAACAAGGGACGATTCCTTTACTGGATGAGGTAGTGGTTCAATGGTCAAATTTACAGGATGTGTGGATAGGTGCTACGAAACGGAAAACAAGTCAAGAGACACAGTCGGGGCTACCATACCATTTGCATATGTTAGGCGTTGGCTCCACGAACAGTGTCGTTTCAATATGGGGGGCCGATATGATGGTACGTTTCCTTATTTTGGTTTGCTTGGCTTGGCTGACATAAGTGTGTCTACTTTTTACATGGTACAGCGTGTACGGCCTTTCCTATTAAACACGAATGGAACTAGAAACTTGCGTGAAACAGAGGTCCATCCTCAACATGATGCTGGGAAAAGCAAAATGGGAGGCGATAAAATTGATCCTTCACTTTTAGGTGCTCCTGGGGAAGACGATCATTCGATAGAAAGCAGTGTGGACGAGGAAAAGGATGCTGAAGATGAAGGAAAAACCTCGGTCGATGTTTCGGCGGCGGAAAAATCGAATAGACCGGAACAATCGCCCAAAGACCCTCCCTCAAGTGGTGAAATTGGCAAGCACGAGGCGTTTAGGACGAAGCCAATTCAGAAATGGAGCCGCCAGCGCTTGATCCCTTCCCGAAGAGAAAAACCTATAGGCCTCAACGTTAGAGATTTTCTTCCCAAGACCTCTCCTGGACTCCAAGCGACAGCTGTGGTGGCCAGTCTCGGTGGAAAAGTAGGGATGCAAGCTGTAAATCGGCGAGATGCTCGATTACGTGCACACAATCAGCGGAAACCAAGTCTAGCAGCTCAGCAAGTCAATCAGCCGTCACAGAAAAGTGCTAATCAAACAGTAGATGAGATATTGCACAAATCTGAGGAGAGTAAAGAGTCTTGTGTTCCCGTGTTGAGCGAGCGACTGATGTCGATCCGGACGCTTGCAAACCTTTGGACCGCTGGTGACCTTACTGGTAGGTTACAGAACACGCGAAGCCATACTATCATGCAGGTTGAAAATGGATGCATATATGTATGTACAGGCGTTGTGGAGTACCTACAAAGCTGCAATGACCATTCAGTGATCGTTGACGTGCTTCGTGTGGCTCATTTGTCTGGAAGCGGTATGAGTCTTGATATGACATCGCAAACTCTCCCAGTTCTTAAGAGGATACTTAACAGGAAGTTTTCAGAGTAAGCAGGCACCGCTCCGCTCTTTGTTTGCTCCCTTAGAGAACTTAGTTGTTTGTTGCTTGTGCAGCTATCAAGAAGTCGCCTTGAAAACGTCCTTCTCTCTTTGCAAGAGTTTTGGAACCGTCATTGCGTCAACTTTGAGCTCCGGCGGTGCTCCTTATCTTGGAGTTGACGTAGCTGGAGAAGAGAGAGTACAAAAGTGCCAGGATGCCTTTGATGGGTTTGTTTCGGTTTACAAAAAAGCGCTTTCGATGAGGCAAAATTCTAACTCAAAAGTAAGCCAGTTGGCCTCGGAAGTTGTTGAGCTCTTCGAAGCTCAGCTGCCCATAGGCAATGCGGTTTGATGGCTGGCGAATACTGGAAGATTTCATAACAAGGTAGTAGGCAGGTCCCATGTGAGCACAATACTGTCAAGTAACACTCTATCGGAAGCATCACCGTGTCCAGGCACTCGAGCGTTTGAGGCACACCATGAATGTATCCCGGGAGTTGTTCGCAAAGCATCTTCATTTTAGTTCTCGAGTATAGTTAATGCATAGAAGGGAAGGGTCAATGGCCTCTGTACTACAGGGGTGCTGCCATGGATTGTGACAGTACGGAACACTCTTGACAGGCTGCAGTCTCTCAAACACACGTTCACATTGAATGGTTAGCAACCGTGTGTACTCCTCAGATGACGTACAGTATGTACCGGCCACCAAGGTCTGCGGAAGCCACGCTCGGAGCACCACGTGTAGCATTTAACTCCATCTCAAAAATATGCTACTACCACAGTATTGCCATCGCGTCTGGCGACCTAGCCTACTCGTCTTGTGGTAGGAGCAGTACACAGCTACCAGTTTGGTGTGAAGTCGTGTCCGCCTGCGTCCTCAACGAATTTACTCGCTCAATGCTTTATGCATTACACCCTTGGTACATTGTATTGTTTGTTTGCATACCTGCTACATATACTGATATAATTACGGATTTGCTAGAGCCATTGCAATGGATCAGTACATCTTTTACGAGCCCCTGACAGCCGAAAACGAGGAGGAGGAGGAGGAGGAGGAGGATGTCGTGTATAAAGCCCGTCGTAAGCAGACACTGCATTATTACGCCATCCGGAGGGTCCCAAAGCATGCTTTGGAGGACATACGGAAGGAGGTGACGGCCATGAATGCTCTGAATAAGACTCAGACAGAGTATGAATCGTCGACGCCACCGCCACCGCCGTCATTGGTGCAATTCCACGAATGGTACGCTACCAAACGACATATTTGGGTGGTCATGGATTTTTGTTCAGGGGGCTCGTTATGGTCCATGTTGGAGCAAGATGGTCGATTGCCGGTGAGCGCTCTCAAGGCTCTGGGTTCAGACATCCTGGGCGCTATGCTCCATGCACATCATCGTGGATGGCTCATTGGGGCCTGTTTGCACCCCAAAAGTATTTTGTGCAATGAGTATGGAGTAGCCAAAGTGTCACGCTTCAAAGGCGCTTCCCGCATTCCGGAGGACACGGTCCAGGCCCACGACTTATACGCTTCACATCCAGAGTATATGGCACCTGAGTTGTGGACCGACGAGCGAGACGATGTAGCACCTTGTAGTACAAAGTCAGACCTGTGGGCGTTTGGGTGTCTTCTTTACACGATGGCTTGTGGACATCCACCATTTATGGCAAGCAAGGAGTCGATTCTGAATGAACCATTGCAACTCCCACAGTCGGTGGTGCAAGACTTGGAATTCGACACTGTACCGCAATCACAGTCCTTTGCTTCCTCGTCGTTTTCCCATTCACCGTCTGGGATGAGTGCGCGTCCTTCTGACACACATGAACAACAGTCGGCGAGTAATGGAAATATCTCAGATATTTACCAAAAACTATGTCAATACTACTATCAAGTGCAACCATTCAAAGATGAAAAAGGGATCGAGACCAACGACAGCCCGAATAATCAAGGGGATATGGCGACCTCTGTAAGGCCACCTATTGTGCTTTTAGATTTGCTATCTGGCTTGTTACAGAAGGATCCGCGAGAAAGAATTGACTACGATGGAGTTTGCAATCATCCTTTTTGGTGGACTGATACTCCAATTCAGAGTGATGGGCAACCCTCCGTTGTTGCCCATTCGTTGGCTCCGGAACCTATAAAAGCGCCGAAAGAACCATTGTACGAAAGATGGATATCGCATACAAGTTCGTCTCGTACCCCAACGGATCGCACGACAACGGACGCACTGGTTCCGAACCACAGTTCGACCGTCGAGGGACATAATCACCAACACGGTTATTACGAAATTTCACAGCATAGGTCAACTCAGAGTTCTTTTGTGGATCAAAAATCTACAGCTGAAGGGGTACAACGGGGATCCGTTCACGACGAAGAGGACACTGACGAGGGAGATGGTGGAAGTACAATATGCGGTACAATGAGTGAATTCATTAAACAATCTACCGAGTCGTATTGGTCTGAGAAAGAACCCCAACCATCCATCGAGCACCGAAAGCACTTGTTTGCCAGTTTGCAACAACGTTTTGATCCCAAGCGCATGTACAAAATTCCCGGTGCTGCTCAATTGGCTATGTTGGATTATGTACAGCGCACATTCAAGAACCCTACGCGCAGGAATCAGCAATACTGTAGCGCCCTTCATCGACTATGTGAGCAATTCGCGGAGGATATTGAGGCAGAGCCCTTGACTGGAAAGCATCTGCGGACAGATCCTATGACAAATCTTGCAAACCTACAGGATGAGTTCAGAAGCAAATTTGCGTCTGTTATCAACGGCGCAAACTTAGATTATTTTGAAGCTGCAGTTCAGTGTCTTCGCTTGTTTAACACGCCGGAGACTTTTGTGCGATTTAGCCCAGCAGACAAGTTACCGTTCAGCTGGACGGATACCCATGTTCTGCTTACCCAAGATCAGCGTACTACTGAGGGACACCTTACCCAAGTGTATGATGAGTTGCGAAAGTGTTGTAAGGCAATAAATGTATCCGATTCGGATAATCAGCTATCTGTCTATTCTCAGAGTAGACGAACGCTAGCAGCATTAGGGTACCTGAGTGAGCTATGTGATCACGAGAGAAGCCCCAAGAACGTAACGGTAGAGGAAACGCAGCAAATGGCTACATGGATAGCCAATAGCTCCTTCGTTGAAATTCTCTTATCTTTATCCAGCACTACGGGATCTCTGCTGGCGAATGAGAATAATGTCCTCCGAAAGCGATTCGAGCCGTCAGTGTTTGGGAGTAGCCTCGTCAAGATTGTTGTAGCGACCGCGTCCGCATACGTGCTGGCTGTGCTCATGAAGAATGCTTTGTATGCTTCCAAAGAAGTAATACCCATTCCTTTACCCCGCACCTTGAACGGTTCCGGCGGATCATATAGTGAAGGGTATCAATTTATGGAGACTCTCGTAAGAGTTTGCAAGACGAAGTTACCCGTCTACAAGTGGTTGGGTCGATACCCACAGGTAAAGCATGCATATATGAAACTCTTATCAATGTTCCGGACGGCTGCGTTATGCGCTCTAGGGGAAGCCGTATTTTACGGAATTGTTGCCTGTGATGACACAAGTCTTGGTTTAACGATCAATGAGCGCAAAGTACCTCAGTGGGTGTTCCAATTTTTCGACGAACAGTTGGAACGCTTAATCCCCTCGCTTACGGATGAGCCGCTGAGCAATCTTGATGTGTGGTGGCCACCATGCCATATCATCATTCAAACAATGCACAACATTGGTACATATGGTCTGCGGATGCAGTTTGAATCGGAAGACGAGCCGTCTGTCTCCCCTCCGGCCAGGAAGATCGATCCTGAGCTTACCGGTGATTTTAATTCGAAGATGCTTCAGCTGTTAAATATGTCTGTTAGACTTGATGAAACAAGTGGAGCGTCTTCGGGGGCAGTGGAAATCTGCACAGTCATTTCCCGAATGGAAGTCACAACGTTTTTCGCTTCACTCCCCTGGAAGCGGCCTGAGAAATTGCCTGAGGTTGTTTGGCGTACCCTTGGTTTGCAGAGCCTCCCAACGAGGGTTTTTTTCTCTAATATCGCTAAAGTATATGCTCAAAGAGAGGACGATGGCGGAGGACGCTCCGGCGTGCACTCTATCTGGGCATTACTATCAGTCAGCGGTTTCGCCATGCTCATGGAAGTCACCCAGCCTAAGACGCAAAGTGTGCCGCATGATTACGAAGAAGTAATACGGGAATACGTAGCCTCGTGTTGGGCTGTGTGGAAGCAGCTTCGCGGGAGGCGTTGTGATAAGAAAAAACTAGCGGTGTTGTCTGCGCTGGGATTAGGGTGCTCTGTCACCCTCGAACAAGCCTCTAATGACGATCGCTGCTTTGCCTGTCGAAAGCTTTTGGAGGAGGGAAACAGTCCTACACTAGGCGACATAGCCCTTTTGCAACTCGAAGCCCTTCAACAGCAAGTCGACGCGAATATTGACCAGTTTGGGGTTGATATTCTATCCTCTGTGGTCGATCAAGTGTTTTCTATTTGCTCTATCAACGAGCAACGTCTAAATCTCCTGGAGGCAACTAAGGAAATCGAGCTGGTAGTTAATTGGGTGCAACGGAACCAAGAAACAAGTCTAATGTTTGTCCCACTGTTGGGAAGGCTCAGTTTGAGTGCAGTTAATGCTGCCAATCAGAGATGTCACCAAAACCACCATGTTTCTACCGCGGACGACATAACAACAATTGGTAGCCCTGGTGCTCTTCTTGAGGTTTCTGTGAAACTTCTTCATTGCATTATGAAGACCGTGGTACTGTCCATTGTTGCGTCGCAGATGAATGGATCTGAAAGATATGAAACGCCGCTATTAAGCAACCTGAAGCTTCTGTGTAGCATGCTTTCCGCTTCGAACCAGGATTATTCTTTACTGAAGAAACTCATACACAGCACTGAATGCCTAGAATCGCGGATGCCAATGGTCAAAAGCTTACACCGGTTCACACTTGTTACGTCGGATTTGATAAGCTTGTTCAAAGCCAATGGGAATGAAGAAAGTGGAGTATTGTTGGATGGTGAGTTCAGTGAATTCGTAGATCGCTACATATCCGTTTCAACAGAAGCTGTCGATTACGAATGGGGCTCTTCTCCGCCGACGGGGCCGGATCCCCTTTCACCCCACGCAGAGTTCTTATCCACATTACTTGCCCTACTGGATCCGGCTAACCCTGTGACTTCCCATCTGCTTGTTTCGGAGACGTCAAGAACACGGAACAGTCTGAACCGAATACTCAAACTGATGGCACACTTTCCGTCCTTCAAAACTCCCAGCCAAACATTATATCGTGGGCTACGCTTAGTTAGTTTGCTCATGGAAGGAGGATATTTTGGTTGTAGCGTGGGAAGCATAGCGCAGAACGTTCTCCCAGCGTACTTTGCTTGTTTAGAAACTACATTCATTCAGGTTCATGTACTGGGCATAGGTATGATGGAACAACATTATGGAGATGCTGATGCAGAATTGAGCCGGGAGGAGTATATTCTAGAGTCGCTCAGGATCCTACTGGACGTTCTGACAGACATCGTGTTCGAATATTCCACCCGTCCCTCACAACTAACTATAGGCGTGGAATTGCCAGAAAACAGACTGCATGATAAGCGTCTCAACGTAATGCTGCCGCTACAACAGTGCATATCTGCAGTCGTACCGTCGCTTTTCGTCCTTACATCGATCGACACCCGTGGCAGCAATGAGAAGCTGGGACAAAAACTGCATCATATTGTAGATAGCGCTTCAAACCTGTTAGTGATGCTTAGCAAGAGTAGCAGTACGAGGACGATACTTCTGGATGGTGTAACGCAATGGTCCGATATAAGCGAAAGGATTACTAAGAATGAAGTGTACTGCATGCTTAGTGGAACGAAGTCGTTGCTTGAGTCGCAAAAAGTTTTCAGTAGAAGCCTCAGCGAAGCGAGAACCCAGGGCTTATTAAAGAAATTTGAGTATCCATTTTCTATGGTCTCATCTCTGATACAATCTCTAGTCAATGAAGGGGGCTCTAATCACCAAATATTGAATAGGCTTCTCAAGTGCTTCAGCAATCTGATCTCGACGTCCAACACGGCTAAACAGTTATTCAAGCAAGAACCTGCGTTGGAGAATAGTCTTAGTTCCTTAGTCTTTCGTCGTGACCGTGACGAAGGACACTCTTCGCCTCTGCACCATATGGCGTCGCACTTCCTGAATGCCCTGAAAGATGAAGCCACTAGTATTCGCCCGCCTCCTGCTCAAGTCCCGTCGACTACTGCCAAGCCTCCGTCTTTGTCGAGCGAAATCTGAAGCGAAGCGTTTGACGGGGAGAACTTACTTGGAATCACAGAGTCGCGTCCAGTTCGGGTTTACAGCAAAACGAACTGCGTAACTCCCGACCAGACAGCTCAAAGCTTCTGCAAGAGACCTGAGTTACAGACATGTGAAGCAAATTCAAGAGTTGTATCAGCGTTTGGACTGCGTTTTGGAGCTGAATAGAGCGAGGGGACTTCTTCTTTCCTTCTGCTCGCAAAAGGAGCCATTCACCGAACGTTTTGAGTTGTACCAATCACAAGTAGGAATACAATGAGAGGAGAGCTCATTATCAAAAGCGTCCGCTGTACTTAAGTTCTTCCGAACTTCTTTGGCACGTCGCGAGTCATCAATGTTATAGCTACAATTTAGTAGGGTAGCTAATCTTCCTTCCATTGTATCTGTTTGTTTGGAGTATGTTTTTCGTTCCTCTGTCTTTTGGCACAATAGCTGTATCACACATACGAGAGCTCCTACAGCCATCAGTGTTGTTTAGTTTTCTACCCTGGTCTTGTCAACTTTTTCGAGTCACTTTAAAATTCCTTCCCTTTGGTAAGGCTTCCCTTGTTACCGCTGTGTTACATTTTAGGGCGTGGTTTGGTGTCTTTATGTGCATAACACCACGCGATAGCTTGTCACCATGAACACGGATCCTTCCTAACAATTTACACGTACCGTACGAGACATACGCCGCGTACGGCTGTGGTTGAAGTTAGCTTCAACTTGGGTCCATGGTCCATGGACTGTCTGTACATACGCTAGATAGACAAGGTAGTTTTGCTTGGCATATATATATATGTGTGTGTATGTGTGCCTATCTGATTTGAGCAAAGTACGAAAGGGGGAGAATCATCAGCTATGGCGCATATGATCCGTCGGGGCATGGTACGGCCTCCTGAGTCTGTCGTCGCTTGGACACGATATTGCAGCTTCAGGACCACTTTACCCCAATATTCCAGGATTTTCGGGGCTCAATGCCGGTTTCTCCACTGCTCTGCAACACTGGGACAACAACGGCAGCAGCAGCAGCAGCAGCAGCAAGTTGGTCCGGAGGAAGAGCATAGCTTGGTGGCTGGAGACGAAGAGGAAGAGAGCGCAGCATTACGTCGAGTGGAAGGCGTCGAAGATGAAGAGACGTGGCGCAGGAGACCCTCGTATCGGTACTACCAGGAAGGCGAGGAGCAGCAACCCAAGACGGAGACGACGACTTCATCCGTGGGGCGCACGGTGGCCTCGGTGTCGACACAGCATGGAGGGCAACGCCAACTTGTCCTGGAAACGGGGCGCTTTGGGCCTTTGGCGGATTCAGCGGTATTCGCAAAGTGAGTGAAGACATGATGCCACAAAACATGGGAGGGGTGCTCCATCGACTATGGGTTTTGTTTTGCTTTCGTTGTGGCAGGTACGGAGATAGCAGCATCTTCACCACGGTTGTCAGTGACAGAGAATTTCTGAATCAAAATTTCATGCCGTTTCAAGTAGATTACCGGGAAAAGACATTTGCTGCCGGATTCATCCCACATACGTTTGGTCGGCGGGAAACTTTGTACGTATCTTAATTTCGATCTCGGTCGGCTAAGTGCCGTTTGGTGACTGAAAGCTTCGGTGGGTGCAGACCATCCGATAAAGAAGTGTTGGTCGCTCGGTTCATCGACCGAGCATTAAGACCTCTTTTCCCTCCTGGATACTGTTATGATACACAGCTAGTTTCGACAGTGATGAGTTACGATAATGAATGCCCAACGGATCCAGTAAGTCACCACTTTTTGTAGCCAGGTCTACCGTAATCATCTGTCCATGGGTCCTTTCTTTTGTGTGTTTGGCGTTCAGCTTTCAATAATTGGTGCCAGTACTGCTTTGATGCTATCAGATATTCCATTTCATGGGCCTGTAGCAGCGGTGAGAGTCGGTATGGTGGATGGCAAGTTTGTGGTAAATCCAACAGAGGCGGAGAGTTCCAAGAGCGATCTAAATCTCTTGTTTGCGGGCACATACGGACGAACGGTGATGGTTGAGGTGGAGGCAAATGAAATACCTGAGGAACAGCTAATGCGGGCAATGAAAATGGCGGAAGAAGAAATCCAGCCGTTATTAGTACTACAGGAAGAGCTCCGCGCGAAAGCAGGGAAAGAGAAAAGATGGAGAAAGCTCGGGGTGCCTCCGAGGCAACTTGTTGATGTGGCGAGGAGCGTCATGTTGGAGGATGCAAAGGCAATGTGTCGCGATACGTCAATGACGAAACATGAAAGAGCAAAAGCACAGGCAATATTAATGCAGCAGTCACTACACAAGATTAAACAGTCTTTGGCAAGTAGCAGTGACGCCGGAAAGGATGAAGCTGAAACTTTGCAGATACAGTGTCAACAGGCAGCAGAGGAGGTTCTCCATGAGGCGATTCGTGGTGCGCTATTGGAGAATGGAAAAAAGGTGTTAGATACTGACTATAAGAAAGAGTTTAAGGAGAACAAGAATTCTTCAAGTAATTTGCTTTTGTTGGACAGTGGAAGTCGCATTGATGGACGCGCCTCTATGGATTTGCGTAGGCTACAAGGGGAAGTGGATATATTCCCCAAAGTCCATGGTAGCTCGCTCTTTTCTAGAGGTGACACTCAGTGCATGTGCACAGTAACGTTGGGACCACCAACAATAGCTCAACAACTTAGACCCGTCGCAGGAGGAACCAGAGAAAAGAGGTTTATGCTGCACTATGAATTCCCGCCGTACTGTGTCAACGAAGTTGGTAGATCATTTGCAATAAATAGGAGAATGATTGGACACGGTGCTCTAGCCGAAAAGGCACTGGCACCAATGATACCTTCCGAAGAGGAATTTCCCTACGTAGTCAGAACGACGTCCGAGGTATCGGGAAGTGACGGATCTTCCTCAATGGCGACTGTTTGCGGTGGTAGCTTGGCATTGTTGGATGCGGGTGTACCAATGAAAAACACCGTGGCTGGGGTAAGTGTCGGTTTGGTTACACCGTTTGGTTTCCACAAACCTTCGGAGCATGCCAGCTGCTCCGATGAGCCTTACCTGCGCGAAATCTATGATTCCATCGGTTATACAACTGCTGATAGTACGGTATCAAGTAGCTCATATATGCTAATGACAGATATTTTAGGTCTCGAGGATCATTTCGGGGATATGGATTTCAAGGTCGCTGGAACTGATAAAGGGATCACTGCTATACAACTGGATATTAAACTCCCAGGTATTTCCTTGGATGTGCTGAAAGATGCTATGAAGGTAGCCAAGATTGGAAGATTGAGGGTTCTACGAACGATGAATGAAACTATTTCAGCGCCACGTCCAAAACTGAAACACACTGCTCCACGAATGGAGCTACTTGCGATTCCTCGTGAACTGCGTAGCCGCGTGATTGGGCCTGGAGGAATGTTTCTCCGTGCTATAGAAAATGAAACGGGAGCAGCCTTGAGATTTTTGAACGAACCGGGACGTGAAGATCTTCAAGTCTTTGCTGAAAACAACGACGCCCTCGAAAAGGCTATTGACATGGTGAAAGGCATACTTCTGTCAACGAACGATGGAAATCTACCTGAAGGAATGAATTTCTCCCTCCCTGGCTCCGAATCGCCCCTGGGGCTTCGGGTTGGTGACAAAGCAACTGGTGAAGTAACGGATCACCTGGACTTTGGTGCAATCATCTCGGTAAATGACGTGGACGATGCAGGGCTTCTTCATGTCAGCCAAATTCTTCCTGGTCATGTGCAGAAGTTGTCCGATATTGTTCCCATAGGTACCAAGATCACTGCTAAAGTGACAGATGTAGATCCTTCAGGTAGAGCTAAGTTTAGTATCCGAGCATTAATCGAAGAAGGCGCTAAAGTAGACGACGTGATTATTCCTCGCGCGGGTATCGGGAATGCAAGCACCGAAGGTAACAAGTCTGAGGAGTCAGGACCCTCGAAAACAGCAAAAATAGGGAGCTCCGAAGAACAATCACTAACAGATAGCACCACCGGAAAACGGGGTGCTGTTCCTGAAACATCGCATACGACTGAGTCGAATGAGCTGAAACTACATCAGTTTCTGCCCAAGAGTAAAGCTGTGAATGGAGCCGATGACCCGTTGGACCTTCAAGCCGGTATCAGGTGGGAAAAAGTTTGGTTCGAGTACCTGGGTAACGACATTTCTCTTTCTCTAGAAAAGCCCTACAATGCAAACGTCTTCTCAGCAGAGGTTGCATTGCATCGCGTGGCGCCGAAGCCTGGGAACCCCTCCAAACGCAATGGCATGAGAACAAAATCGAAGAAGACTGATGGAAGAAAGAAGACATCGCAATAAAGTGGTTATCGATTTTGAATTACGAAATGAGAATCCAAGCATTCTAACCTGATTAGGTTTTGTAAATATGCGAAGACGACAGAGAAGAGACGCGGAGACGCGAAGATGCTTCGCGAGCATATGCTACGGGTCAACTGTTTCAATGCTCTACTATTCATGCTTTGTCGGTGTGGCACCATGTTTTGTGACATCGTGCCGGAGCGCCGACTGGAGGACAAACATAACTGCTTATATTTCGCTGATGTGGTTCTCTCGATGTAAGCCCGAAGACCTGTAAACAAAGAGCGTTAATGAGCTCTCATGTGCACGGATTCTCGAGCTACGATACAAACATCAATACTGAACCAATTGCATTAGAGGGACCATACCGTTAGCAGTAGACATCAAGGACTGAATCTGCCAAACTTCTTTTGGTTTCTACTACGGTGTGCTTCCCTGATAGGCAATCTCCGCGCTGCAGGAAACCGCTGGGCGGGGAGACGAAAACGGTCAGTGTCTTCTGGAACATGCACTTCCCCATTCGTCTGAGCCTTGGCTGCAGCTGATCCTACCCACTTCATTCCATCACTAGAGGTTCTGGACGTATTTCTTTGGCCTGCAGGAGGGTCTGTGCAGGAATTGTCAGCAGTAGCTTCAGGGGCACTTGTCGTTATTTCGGGGTTAATTGAAAATTTTACGGGGTCTATATTGCCGCTTTCCAGCTCGCAGCTGCACTCCTTTTACTGTCGCGTGCAGGTGAAATGACATTGCTGTAAACATTCCTAAAAGCCACGGCAGCGCTCTCGTGTGTGGTTGCAGATAGAACTTCCACATATATTCTTCATTCCATACGCTGAATGATTGCACATGGTAGTGCTCAGTCTCGAAATGAACCAAAGAACTCAAAGAATGTTTGTTTACGATTAGACCAGATAAAATGATCGATATAGCCATCAACACCAGAAGAAAAATGAAGGCAGCCAACCGTTTCCATACATATAACAGTATGACAATGGGTGTCACCACCATGAAGAGTTGCATATCAATCGCGATGTAGCTCGTGAAGGGAAGACACCGTGAGCTCCATACGCTATCTGTATCACTGCTTCCAACGTCCGATGGACCGGGTACAAAATTGTTCACAAACAGGAAGTTCGTCCACCAGTGTTGCTTACAAGCATCAGTACCCGGAACCATCAAAGTCCAGAAGGGTCCTTTCCCTAGGGAATTACCAAGCAGGGCATAAAAACCAACAATAGTGTAGTACAACGGCGCAACACGTGTAAGCTTCATCGCTACACCTTTGGCTACCGCTTTCACCGATTCCTTGAGCTTGGGGAGTGTTGATGTGACCTGAATGGTGCCTTCAGAATTTAGCTGATGGTCTACCCTCCTTATGAGTGCATGGAATGCCAAAAAACCAGCAAGCAGTAGGAGCGTGTCATTTGAAAAATCCGACGCCAACACAAACTGGAAACTGGTGGACGAAAGGACCCCATCGGATCCGAGAACGCTTGCTTCTGCCTCAATTCCCAGAGTCCGCATGTAGTAGGCAGTACTCCCCAGCATGACATGGAGGAATCCCAAGACACGCACACCATCTAACTGAGGAATCAATCGAGGAATTGCTTTTTCAGCATCTTCGGATTCAAAGATGTTCACTATGTAATATGGCAATGTCCCCCATGGAGAATGCTTGAAATTCATCGCAGACGGTGGGTCCGATGCATCACTGGACAGACGGGCACTGCGGGTCTTTTCTCCCCAGCAACATAACAGCCTCTGGCCAAACCGTTGTCTCGGACGTTGATCCACGTCCCCAGCGGTGTTGATACTTGTAGAATGCCGCAGCAAAGATTCTTCTGTTTCATTGCTGAGCAGAGCGCGGAAGGAATCCTCTCCTTTGGGTCTAGAAACTGCATTCTCCTTCTTGCACCATCCACACAATCGGTATAGACCCTTCTCGTTCCATCTTCGGTAACGACTTTCGGATTCAGTGGATAGATTCCTGTTAAACTGACTGGAAGACATGGGGTCTACCATGTGAAATGCTTCATGCAGCTGAGGCGATGCTCCATGTCCACTGGACTCCTTCGACTTTGGTCTCCCAAAGGCTGGAGAGGCAAGAGCATCGTGTTTCTCCCTACTTTGGAAGGAGTCAAATGGTTCATGGGGTTGTTCCCATATAAATTGGGGCTTAGGAGGTTTCTTGATTACTCGTTCTCCTTCGCTATCTACTGTGTTCAGTCTTCGTTCCCGCTCGAGTTTCCTTCGTCTCCAGCTTACGTACGCACTAGAATACTCTCTTGTGCATCGGCACCGAGCGGTAATTATGCCCAAGAAGCAAAGTATCATGACGGAGACCATAACTCCGAGAAATGCTGCTCCTTCGTCCGACAAGGGCTGACTGTGCCAACCGCACGTGACTTTCCATTTCGGGTCAATCGCTGCATACCACCACACGGGGAAGGAGTACGCAAACGTACTTTGTATGACTGTTCGGTTTCCGTTAGCGCATTGTGACGGAACGCATATCCCGAACAACTTGAACGACGCGTGCAATATACAAAACTCGCTTCCATTAGCAGATTTACACCGCTGGGCACTTCCAGCACTGTTGGGAACCATACCCCAGGAGGATTTCATCGTGCTGATGTTCGAGTCGAGCACATTCAATGCACTGGGGAAACTCGCACACACAGAAGGAATCCCCGCTACGGAGGCCGTAGAACTAAGCCTGGTCCCTTGCTCTTTTGCTCGTATGGGCAAATGACGTTTGCCGTGCAGGACATCCGCCGCCTTCAATTGAGCATGATACTGCTCAATCAAACGAGCTCTACTACTACCGGCGTCTCCCTGCGCTTCTGTTGCACCGTGCTCTCTGATTCCCTTGAGATATGCATCGTATTGCCTCTGTAATGCCCTGTGGGAGGTGGCATGAGCATCATCGGCCAGGAGCACCACCGCCACCACCAAGGGTATCTTCCACCAGTAGCTCATTTCTTCTCAGCTGGGATCCTCCCCGCAAACGAACCACTCCCCACACTAAATACTAGGATCTCGCCATCCACCTGCGCTAGTTCGACGCTTGTAAACTGTGATAAAACGGTGTCAAAGGTGGGCTTCTTCAACACATCAAGGAGAGGTCACACAAACAACTGAATTTATTTATTTTTTAATATTATTATGGTTGCATAGGTACACCTGACAATCCCAATGCCAATCAATGACTATATTATTGGCATGTCATGGACCTTTCTGGACAATGTCAGGAATCTCCGCCTTCGACGTGAGTCAAACTGGCTTCAATCATTCAATGCCATCACCCATGACCCATGGCGTGCGCCGCGTTGCAGCAGGCTGGGTTTAGCTACCCGGTAAAAGTGGTACTAGGAAGAACCCTGTCATTGTGCGGCAAATCGGTTGAACAACTTTGCCTTTATTTCCAATTGGTATTGCTAGTTGGTAAATTACACGAGTACCACCGGTACGTACATGTCCTTTTTGTTCAGTTCATCATTGTTGTTGCACAAAGCGAACGAGAATACCGAAAGCGCATAGCCAGTAGACTAGACGTCTTCTGGTAGGAACAATACTAATACGCACGCGCTCTTGGTTCCGGCCTCCCTTTAGTATGCTCCCCTCGGTACAGTCGGTAGAACCAACTTCTTCGTAAGAAATTTGGAAACCATCAATTCTTCTAGAGATAAACTCCTTCCACAAGGTTCCTAACTGTCTGCACTGACACCGACTCATTTGCCACTACCCTGGGTCGTACACTGGTATATATTTTTACAGGTCGGCAATCTTCCATCCCATGAGGTGTGTAGTAAATCACCAGTGATTCACCACGGATAGAATTTCAATCGACGAGGAGAACACTCCCATGATGAAGTCATATGCGCCTAACCCGTTACGTTACGGTACACATGTTGTAGAGGAAATACACAACTAACACTAGAGGATGCGGTCAACTTCCCGGCCGGTGGGCTATCTGTCACATTTGTGTGTGTGTGTGTGTGTGTGTGTGTGAACACTAGTTCGAGGCTTTTTTGTTTAACTTGTTGTTCAGCTTTTAACTGTAGGCCATAAATATACACACTACTACTGCTGTGCTTGACGATATCAACCTGATTAACCTGCGTTCCCTCCATGATTTGGAAAGACTACAGGGTGTCCATCGATAACACGTAGTCCGTGCGTGTACCCTGAGCGGAAAACAGAACAAGTGTGTGTGTGTGAGACAAAAGGTGCCTATAGAAAGTGCATGCGCCGGAAAGCGACGACCGATTCATATACAAGTACTGTACGGCGCATCCAGTAGTTTGTGGATCAAGTCTGCAAGACTTTGCATTGGTGAGGGAGAAGGTAGACCTTGACGATTATGAACTGGCAAATACTCTCGCACAACTTTATTATTTTGTGTAGATGAAGGGGTAGCTGGACGGAGATGTCCCCACTAGAGAAAATCCCGAGAACGTTGACTAGTGTTTCCTGCTTACGTTCCTCACAACACCAATTTGTTTGAATTTCACAATCAGCATTCGGTTTGTTTAAACGTTTTACTGCTCTCCTACGACTGGTCACAAGTTGACTCACAACGGATAGGCGTTCCCGCTTCTCAAATTCACCACATTGGTATTACTTCATCATTACTCGAAAGTAAAGCACCTATGCACATGACCACGGTAAAGCGCCTATCCACCATGACCCACTTTGGAGCTTGACAATCAACAAGTCTTCATAGACACGCATTTCCAAAGATATTCAATTTGCTTGGAGTGTCTTTTTATCAAAGTTGTGTCGTCCATGGGTCACCTGTACTAGTCAATGGGACCCACTAAGTACACCCAGCCAGCGAGGCTAGTCAGCTACAGTGTAAGATAGCCCTGGTCTGATACCCATGCAGTGTGAAGCCTGTGTAGACAGGACGATTAAGATTTGGTTCGTTGATGCTTACGACAGTATGAGTTTGGTGACTAACATGAGGTCTGTTTATGGCTTATGTGTGCTCTTCACCCTTTATATATGCCGCACAGAATGCTCTACGGTTATCCCCGCTGCCTCGCGCTCTTCGAACAGCGAGAGTGAGAGTGGAAGACCCAGAAGATCTCCCCAAGAGCTTTACGTGGTAGACAGCCAATGTACTGTCAATGAGACCAGAGGGGCGGTTTCGTGGAGCTGGGGCGACTTTAATGCCGATGGGATTTCTGATGTGGTGGTGGTCAGAAGCGATGGGATCCGTGGGGCAGCAGTGTTTGTGATATTCGGGACTCTGGGGAGGCCGGTAGGGACTAGCAGATCGCCCCTGGTAGACGTTAATGCACTTGAAGGAGGCGATGGTTATCGCGTTTACCTGGAACCGCCGGATAGTTGGGACCAATTCGTCAATGAAAGCTCAGTGTCGAGTGGAGACGTTAATGGTGATGGAATTGGAGATGTTGTCGCCGGCTTTCCAAATCCATTCCCACATGGAGCGGGTGGAGTGGTGGCGGTTCTTTACGGGAGGAAGCAAACGCGACAAGCATCAACGCGCTACGAAATGTCCTCAATCCCAGAGGATTCTGGATTCGTTGTACGCCACAACAGCAGCACCAAGTTCGGTATTTGTGTAGCTGCTTCAGGGGACATCAACGCTGACGGAATCCAGGACATCTTGATTAGCTCACGTGAAGAGTTGTCGCCCGGATATACCGTC
This sequence comes from Halocafeteria seosinensis, assembly GCA_001687465.1. Classification (NCBI taxonomy): domain Eukaryota; class Bigyra; order Bicosoecida; genus Halocafeteria; species Halocafeteria seosinensis. The sequence continues at coordinate 20,250 of LVLI01000193.1, read as the reverse complement.
TATGGCTCAACTCGGAGATTTTCAGCTTTAATTTCACTTAGCAATCCGAAAGAATTGGCGTCTTATGGGGATAGCATCGTCTTCCAGACCGAGGCAGATCAATTCGGGAATCAGCGAAAAAATACGGTACATATACTACACGACATAAACGGGGATGCTGCTGATGACATACTTGTAGTGACTCAGACTCTAAGGAAAGGAAGTGAAGGTTATATTTTTTATGGACTGAGAAATGTTGCAGCAAGAGAGGGGAGTTTGACCCGAACACTGTTTTCTCAATGGAACGTCAGAATCACTGCGCTTGGTCCTGCATCGGATGAAACGGCTGACTCTGTAGTTGTTGTGTCGCAAGCAGGAGACTGGAACGAGGATGGGATACATGACTTTTTTATCGGGGCACACACTGGTCCAAAACATATAGTTTTCCGAAAGAAATCTCGCTTGGCTGAACTGATTAACCCAAAATTAAATAATTCTGACGGCATCAGCGTGGACTCGTCGAGCACGAGCAATGTCCCATTAAGGGTATATCACACTGAACTAGAACAAGGGATTGATTTGGACGGTGACAGGCAAAAAGACAAAATAATGCCATTCCAAAATCGCGGTCAGTACTTACTCCGCATCAGTTATTCACAGTCTCGGAGTGACGCTGTAGATGGCTTATCCACAATAAGCCCAAGTCCTACCTGCTCTAAACGGTCAAAAACGAGCAAGGCTCGGACGTCGACACCTAGGCATAAACCATCTGGAACACGAGGCCCCGGAAACAGTGACGATACCGGACTAGGCAGTGCTGCTATAGCCGGGATATCCACAGGAGCTATCCTGGGCGCCGTTGGTATAGGGACCGCACTGTATTATGGGTTAAGGAGGCGTCAGCGAAAGCTTCAGCATGAACAAACCCAAACACTCTTGCAAAAGTCTCGAAAGACCAGGGCAAGCGGCAAAACTCAGGAAAAACGCAGTAGAATGCAAAAGAGATAGATGTATCTTGGTGCGGGCAACTAGTAGTTGCCAACTACTAATGACTACCCAGAAGAGCAGGTATGATACCAAGTGCAAATAGCAGGGTAGCCGATAGAACCAGCAGGAACGGTGGGCAAGATAAGAAATTCCATGCGCCAGTTGATGTGTAACCGTCAGTAACATCTTTGTTCGCGAAATGGTTGCTGTTGCTGGCAGGGGGCTGCCGCTCTTTCTCTTTATCATATATCACCTTGCGAATATTCCGCGTGTAGATTAAAGCCTCAGTTCTACGGAGCGAAGGATCTCCAAATGGCTTATTCTCAGGACCTCGGGGTCTATCTTTGAGTAACTCGTCCATTCCCCGCAACGCGTCGTCGTAAGAGACTACATCCGTGGTATAATCCTTGATCCTCTGCATCCGGATAGAGTCGAAACCTTTTTCTGCGTCGCGTGCATTCGAGTACGAAGGACGTTGGGCGAGTTCTGAAAACTTATCTTGTATCAATCGGTGCACGTGCGCATCCAAAGTGAGACCTTGCTGCTGTGCGCGCCGTTGGATGTGCTTGGCGCAGCGTTCCGGAGACCACTCAGGAAACTCTATTTTCTGGGAGAACTCAGCCTTTAATTCGAGAAAGTGATCAAGCATGCACTGCATTGGTTCCGAAAATCCAGCCATAATAACCACATTTCCATTTTCATTTCTTTTCTTCATAAGTTGCACTAAGGTCTCCAGAGCCTCGAGACCGCTACGGTCTTGTGCGAAGTGATATGCTTCGTCGATGAACAGCAACCCTCCATTTACGTGTGTCCATGCATTCTGTAACTTTTCTCTTGCCGCCTCTCTATCAATACCACATAATTCTCCCGCATTGTATTCGGTGACATAGTTGCACTTCATGATGTTTGCATTATAAAACAAGTTTGTTATGCACCTTGCCGATGTGCTCTTCCCACTTCCAGGGGGTCCATAAAAGAGAAGATGCCCCGCAGGACTCTCTCGGCGAGGTTCCGTATGATTTCCGTTCGACCGTTTGAAAACATTGCACAATAGTTTGTGGTAAAATCTGCGGCCGTAGGTTGCTCCGGTGCTCTGTGCCACAGATGTGTCAAGAGCAACAGTATTACGAAAGCCATGGCGAAAGGAGGTGCGATGAGAGGGACTGTCAGAAGAACACATTGGTACTCCTGTGCATTCGCGTTGCAGTTCCAAAAAACTCTCAAGCAGGATCGGATCGTCAGCGTATAAGTCTTTTATGTCAGCAAGCGGGTCTTCGTCCTGCGATTTTCCCTCGACGTCCTCAACGGTAAGTTCCATACTCGATCCTTCTTGGGCTCTTGCGGTAGAGCTTTCCCGCCGCCTACTGTTCATCCGAAGCTTAGCAGCACTGAGTAGGTTTTCAACAGCCCCAGCGTTTCCAAAATTTGGCAGTTTACGTTGTCTGGCAAGAACTCCCACCGCAGCCTCTAAAGCCGGCCACTGCAATTCAATATTTTCTTTAGCACATTCCTTTGCTATGATCTGTCCGAGGCTTGTGTCGTCAAGGTCTTCAAACATGAGTGCGTGTTCAGAGTCAAATCTTCTTGAGAGCCCAGGATTTCGCTCGCGCAACATACTCTTCATCTCGTGCTCGTATCCGCACAATATCACCGCCATATCTTCTCCTGGAGCTCCCGTTACTTTTTCAACAAGGGTATCCAGAGCGAGAACGCCATACCCATTATCATTCAGGTTATATGCCTCGTCGATTACTAATACCTTCCCTTTGCACATCTCAAGAATGCTCCGCGTCCTTGACTGGGTCTCCCCCACATGTTCACCGATGAAATCAGATGCCGTGCGATGCTCACAGGAGCCTTTGCTTACCATCCACAGCGAGTTTAAGATTCTCCCATAAATGTCTGCAACAGTTGTTTTGCCTGTACCTGGATTACCCAAAAAAAGCTTATTGAGGCATATATCGAGTGTGCGTTCACCTTGTCGCTCCAGACGGTAGTTTGTCTGAACTGTTGCCACTATATCTTTGACTGACTGTTTGACCTTTTGCAGGCCCCTCATATTCTCTAACTCTCTCATTGCATCATCTAATTCTGGTAAAGTATCTCTTGAGGGCATGGGGCCCAGAATGTGTTCCATTCGTATTCGAGGCTTGTGCGGATTAACCCCATCACCCAGCGCATTAATAAAAGCGCTCTCAATGGCACTTCGGATTTCGCGGGCGTTCCCAAACCCTTTAGCTTGACGCCTACGGCAGACGCGTCGTACCGCAACTCGGCTGACTTCCTCACCCGCGCTCCATTCGCATTGACTCAAACGCATGTCCCATATTTTGCGAAGCTGGGCGTCGTTGAAGTCCGGAAAATGTATCTCCTGAAATCGACTTACTAAGCCAGAGTTATACCCGTATAGCTTTTCTTCAATATCTTCTTTGTAGCCAGCAAGGATGAAAGTGGTCTCATTTCGCTGTTCTTCGGCGGCTGAAAGGAGCTCGTCAACAATTTCTTTTCCAACTGGGTCGTCTTTCGGCTCTAGTTGATATGCTTCATCTACGAACAATACACCCCCGCGAATTTTTTTCATGAGTTTAGAGAATCCCTCCAGTCCCTCCCGCTTCAACGCAGTGGCGGTTGTTACGATTCGTTCACCTTTCCGCCTCTCTCCAATTGAATCTAATAGCTGTGCAAGCAAACGACCAACGGTGGTTTTACCTGTAACGTCAAAAAAGAAGCAAATCAGAACTAGAGGACCGCATTGAGTGTCAGTAGAGATACAGCCTGCTTACCAGTTCCAGGATTGCCAGTGAAGATAAAGTTTAAAGTAATAGGGACGCGTTGAGTCTCGCGCAAGTTATGAGAAGCCTCTACCGTTCTAACCACACTAAGCACATGGCTCTTAACTTCGTCCATGCCTACGTAGTCCATCAGTTCTGCCAACATGGGGTGCCGTTCCCTCTCGTGCTTTGAGACGCGCTCTCGGGAATTCCTTAACTCTTGGTGGCCGCAGCGGTGGCCATCTTGCGAAGAACCGAATACAACTAGGCGCATTTCAGACGAAGAAAGCGCGTCGTCAAAGTGCTCCTGCAGCAGCTTCTGATTCGTCAAATTTGATTCACGAAGGTCTGCATGCATTTTTAGTAGAATGTAGACTTTGAGATACAAGCAACATAAACGCTCATCCTTCGAAGCCAATTTCCGTGCCTCTACCAGCCAAAGAAGCACCGAATGCCCTTCCGATTCTGCGTGCTGTTGCCTATAGTATTGCTCCCAGCTAGATATGTATCGCTTATGGTCTAAGGGGTATCCCGCATTGAGATGTCCAAGAATCGCAAGAAGATACACTTCTCCTTTATTCGATGTGCGTAGCCTGCTCAAAGGGCCTTCCTTATCTAAGATAAATGATTCGCCCTTCTTGAGAGCCTCCCAACACAGTTTCCAATCTTTTATATTCGACGTAGTGGTCAGCCGATGCACATGATGGAAGACCTCAAGAAGATTATCCTCCGCCCTCAGCGCTCGCAACATGCCTTTCGTGAACTCGTTCACGCAGTTCAGGAGAGTCTGCATTTTAGTGGCCCACAGATCATTAAGATTGCTTTCTACGAACTTGGAACATTTCGTTGGAAAATATTTGTAGAGGATGTAGAGGACAATCCTCGAGCCGTAGCTGTCGAACGCCACGTGTGACACATGCCGAGGTATTCTGAATAGGTAAAAAGCATCAATCTGACTCCTGTTGAGGAATGCATCCACGGCTTCTCCGAGTTGTTTTCTTGCAAGAACTTGGAACAGAGGGGTTCCATCTTCTAAAGGCATATGGATGATATCAGGGCTCAATTCGGATATGAAAGCAGCCATCGTTTTATCCATACCGTTTTCATTCTCTTCAGGTACGGTACCGAGAAGAGCCCACAGACATTTGGCATGTTGCAAAACGGCATCCAGATTGGGATTTCTTAACGCAAGATTGTCGGCATAATTTTCTACAGGAAACTCAATTGTTTGTTTCAAATAGACGGAGTTCAGTGCGTGGATGTCAGTTTTTCCCGCGACGGCTGGATATAACGAAGTTCCCGTCGTGCCTTCGTAGATGACTAAATTCACAGTATCATCAACTAAATTTTGGTCTTGATGTTGAACTGAGAGACGCCTATCGTCCCCCCTATATTCCAGAGTCAGACACAACTTGTTAGCGAACTTTGGCAGCACTATCCCGCGGTTCTCGGAGACATGCCCTCCCTGACGAACTAGCACTTTTGTTTCATTATGAGACTCACGTAGCACTATTCCAACCGAGTCTTCATTGTGTCCGAACATACCACGCTTCGTTATGGATTCCTCCGAGAGGTCAAACCGATCAGTGACGAGGCCAAGTTCTATGTTGTCTGGTTTGTCTGCCTGGATTTCAACGGTCCAACGATACACGGTGTCCGATGAAAATGCCTTCGTCCCTCGGATACCAGAGAACACTGTTGAGGCGTTGAAGGCAGCCTTTCTAAACCGAACACTTCTTTTATCATCTTGGAGGCTTATACCGGGTCCACACTCCTCGTCAAAGACCCAGCAATACTTATCACTGTCCCCGAATACATCCGAAGCAGACGTTTTCCTCCGTTGCAACGCAGCACCATTGTATACACTTAATGGTATGCAAATCTCGTTGATGCCATCCGGCGGTTTCGCTAACCGTTTCTGCTTCTTGCCTCCAATACCATTCCAATACGACCAGTCCAAATCCGATGGCCAGAGTTCTCCTGGACTGACCAATCGTTTTAGTTCGACTGGAGTCTTGGGGCTTATATGAATCGCTATGGCAACATTAAGTTTCAGAGACCCTTCGGTGCTGAGGATGTCTGGAATAACCCTCCTCTCAGGAAGGTGCCATCGCCTACTAAGGATTTTCTCAACCGTTCTCTTCACCTTTGGTTTATAAGCTTCGATGTCCTTCCAACAGCGCTGTAGTGAGGGAAGATGCTCCGACATTAAGGCTTCGACTATGTTTTTATCTATATTAGATTCACGGAACTCCTTTTTAAGCCGCCTCTGAGCACCTGCTTCAGAGTGGGGATATAGAGGCAGACAAACCTCTAAATAAGGATTGTCATCTAAAGCCATATCCAAGGCATTTTTTTTCTCATTTTTCTTCTGCGGGGCAATTAAGGACACAGATTCTGTTTTATAACGACAGATACCGTATGAAACTGACTAACGAGGAACCTTACAGTCCTTTTCCTGACATCCGCATTGCCATCCATAACCAAAGTTGTAACCACATCACCATTGCCGCTCTTGGCGGCGATATGGAGTGGTGTAAATCCCTGCAAATTGGGTGACGGGGATCAAGAGTACACCGTGGTCGGCCGATCAAAAACATCACTCACATCTTTGTTGGCCGCATCCACGTTCGCGCCTTGTTGAATCAGATGCTCGATAACTCTTGTCATTCCGTACCGGGCAGCGTAATGCATCGCCGTCTCTCCACTCTGCAGATAACACAAACCCTGACTGTGTGTGGTAGAAGTCGCTCTTGAAATGGTATGAGGCCTCTGACCTCGTTTAGCGCAGCATCGCAGCTGTCCAATCCCTTCAGTCCTTCCTTGAGTTTCTCAATATCTCCGTGGGCACTGGCGAGCCCAACAGTCTTCTGAGGATCCCCTTCGTAGCCAAGGGAAAGCGACATGTCTTGCGCGTTCATGCACCCCGAGTTGTAAGAGTTGCTCTTGCTTCTCGCGTTATGGCGACGTAAGAGTCACGATACACGGAGCTACTTGTAGAAGTGTTCCGGACAATTCTACTCAAGGCTTTCCAACGAGAGCTCTATATTTGTAACAGAGAAGTCCGACTGCTGGTCACCAAAAAAGCAAATGTGTGTTCCCAAGGGGACTGCGAAGGGGAAACAAGGTTTACTCGGGAACTTTGTGATTCACACACCCGCCTGCTCCCGCAAGCTATTCGTAGCGATCACAGCCCGTAATGACGTGTGCATTGACAAGTTCCGTGTCGATCTGAGGTGATTCTGTACTTGTTTTTAACTAATGATCGTCTGCGACGTTAGAGTGCTTTTGGTTGGAAATTATCGACTGCGTTGTCAGCGAGCAGTCGCCGTCGTCGACTAGCGGACATACTCCTTCCCTTTCGAGAGAGTGAGAGAGATTGCCTTCTATGGATTCCCAACGGCATTCAGCAGCGTTACAGAGGTTGTCCTCGACCTCTACGGGTGATTCTGATACGTCCTATCATAACTCAGGTACGTGCCTCGGCGCAGCTACGCGTGTCGGACGCGGACACTTAACCTACGGTACTGGTATTTCGGCGGCGCAGGCCTTGATCAGCTCTCCCGCAATATACACAAGCCTGTTGACAATTGCTACACCAGGTGTCTCGACCATCATGCTCCGGTGTGCGGACGAGCTTTTGGATACTTGCTCGGGATTCCCTTTCTGGTTGCTTGCCTGACTAGCTCACAATTTTCGTTGTTCGCTTTGGGACACGAGTTCCAACTACTGAATCAGCAGGGACATGTCAAGAGTGCGTTGCACAGTGAGAATCCGAATAATGCTACGCGCTTGCTAACAGGGGAAGCCGATGAACATATGTGCCACATTTACGTAGCTATGACATGGACGGTACTAGCTCCTCTTGTCCTTCAGTTCCTGTATTGCCTCGCTGTTCGCTGCTGCGGGCGGATATCTAATAGATTGGCGACTGCTTCTACAAGCGATATACGCGAGGGAAACCAGACTCCACAGGAAGACGATGGCGCCTATTTTCCAGGTACCAACTTCACTCCAGTAGAACACCCGCATCGTGGATCCGGGGAAGAGCTCGAAAGGCAGTCCTGGGAGTCGGAAGATGATATACTGAGTAGATATTCACGAATACAGTCCTGCTTGAGCAAGTGCAAATGTACGTCTATCTCGTGTTGACCGAGGATTCCGTATGGTAAGGTGACGGAACCAAATGCTCTCAGGTATGCTTTCACGTTTGAGAAGGAAGATATGCGAATGTTTCCTCGTTCTATTCCGGTGCGCTCGGGAGAAATGCGCTCGAGATGCTTTACCAGTAGTGCGTATCCCGCAGTACTTACCTCGCATTATGTTGATACTGTACATGACGTATGTATTTTGCTCTCATGACAGGTAATGTTGGATGGGGCTATTGCAGCAATGGGAGACTACTTGCTTGTATTTGTTGCGGTTCCATCACAACCATGGGTATGGACCGCCTTAGAGGTGATGCTGGTACCCTTGGTGCCGACGCTAGTTTCCACAGCTTTCAGAGTGTGTATTAGTATTGCTCCTACAGGAAGATGGCAAAGAGCTTACTCAAGCTACCTGACAGGCTTACGGATCGTTTGGTTGCTAGGGGACACATTCTGTTCTATTCTACTGCTCACCGGTTTTTCATTACTCGCCTGGCGGGAAGGCAAGCATCGAGTCCATTGGTCAGGGTTACTATTTCCATTGTTTCTTAACGGTGGTTGCCTCATTACTCGAACCCGCCTCCTCCGTGACCGTAGCCCAAAGCATGCTCTCAAGATGGTATCCCGCAAAAGCCGCTATACTAAGGCTGCTGTTCGCCTCTTTGTTGAGATATTGCTTTTGTCAGGTGCACTCGTGTACAATGGCTACTTTGCTGAGCTATTGTCTCCTATTGTAACTCCTTGCCACTGTTTCAACGGCTCGATTTGGTTCAATTTCTACAGCTTTGTTAAAGGCGATGAAATGGCCTTGGCGGCAACACACACGTTCTCATCTTTAGCCTCTATGCTGACGTTGAGTTTATTTGGAAGCTCACGGATGAATTTGTTTGGGTTGGTACCGTCGCTTCTTCTCTCCTGGCCGTGTCAGTTTGCAGTAGGATTCTCGTTATACAACGTCTTCCCTGGACCCCTCCAGTGGTCCGAGGTGGATTCAAATTATGCAGAGTTCGGAACTATTTGGGCTATCTTCGCATTGCTCTACGTGCCTCAGGTAGGCAGATTCTCGACTGCCAGTTTGCGTGACAATTCCCTCTCATTCCCTTGTATTGTGTTCTTCGGTTCTTTGCAGATATGGATATGCAGAAATATCGCTTACGAAACAAATGTTGCTTTACCAAAATCGGATACGCTATGGTATCAGCCATTTTTGTCGACAATAGTGCTAACGGAGTCGATAATGTTGACAAGAGGAGATAAAGCACCATCACATAAGATGGGCGTTGGCTCAAACTCTGATAGCGGTGACACATACTCTCACGCCACAACAGACCTGCAAGAGTTTGCAGATTGCCCTGTACCTACCCTTGTAACAGGAGAAGTGCCAGTTCATGTTATAGTAACTTCATGTATGTGGCACGAGTCGGACGAAGAAATGAGCAACTGGCTGGACTCTCTTGCCAGTTTCGTGCAAACCGTGTAAGGTATTGATGTATCTTCCCACTTTGTACTTTTCCTATTATTCATGGAGCATTTATATGCAGAAGGAAGAAAGCCAAAGCAGGCAAGCGAGAAAGCTATGAAGCGCATGTCGTCGTCGATGATGCCTTCTACCGAGTATCAGACGTTGACGGATCTCAATTGACAGAACGACAAGCAAATGGTTATGTAGAGCAGTTACTCGAGCTTACGAACAGGCAGTTCTCCGTAGAGGACTTAGATACGCAACTTTTTGAGAGCCGAAAAATGACGGACTATGGAGCATTGATGGAGGTCGATCTATTCCGACTTAATAAAAATTCTGTACAGAAACATTCCAATGATAAGGGTACAGGTATGAATGAGGAAGACTCTGGCAAAGAGGAAAGCAGTCAGTTTTGGTTTTACATCCATCTCAAGGTACGCTAACCCGGGCATTCCAAGACCATCTTGGAACACGGTTCTTATCAATTCTACAGGATTGTGAGCAAGTTAAAAAGGGGAAGCGAATGAGCCAAGTATTATTGAACCATTTTCTCTTTGGCGAAAGAAGACTGCGTGAGTACTTGGGGAAGGGAGTTACCCCTGAATCGAATACGTTTGTTCTGAACACCGATGGAGATACTATTTTCCACTTTGAGGATGTTGCCAGGCTTCGGGATAGCTTAGTCAGTATTCTCGCAAACCTTCAAACGAACTTTTAGCAACTTCATGTGACTGTTTCCTAACCAATGTTTTGGCCGCAGATTTGTGATCCCGATTTGGGAGGAACATGTGGTCGGATTCGTCCTATCGGAAACGGATACATGATCCCTTATCAGCAATTTGAATATGCAGCAGGACACTGGTTTCAGAAGAGTACGGAAAACGTGCTTGGTACTGTACTGTGCTGCCCCGGCTGCTTTAGCATGTGGCGTCTGCAAACATTGAAGAAGGTTCTAGAAACCTTTTCCTCGATTACGGAGAATGGTGCCGAATTCCTTCGGCAAGAGCAGGGAGAAGACAGGTGGCTATGCACGCTGGCCATAGGCGCTGGGTGGAAGCTTGGGTATAATGCAGCGGCGGTTGCTCACACGTTTGCACCTCTTAATTTCAGTGCTTTTTTCGAGCAGCGCAGGCGTTGGTTACCCTCTACTGTGTTCAATACATGGGATGTAATGCGTGCAGGACCTCGTGTGGAGCAGCGCCACCAGTCCGCAGTGTTACCGTTGTCTTACCGAGCGTATATATTGGTAACGCTAACATTAAGTATGTTGATCCCATCTACCATAATACTTTTAGTAGCCGGTGGGTTTTCACCGGTGTTGCACCTCGGGATGGGGCCTGCGTTACTTCTTTCCCTTTTTCCTCCGCTTGCTTATTGGATGGGTTTTGTTTAGGACCAACGGTCACCAATGTGGGCACCCTGAAAACTGCCGCAACGGAAACGAGAAAGCACGGCGTCACGCGCAGCTGGGTTATGTAGATGCTCAACCCTTCTTGGTGGACGCAGAAAGTTCGAAGGACTTCCGCAGAAGGACTCCCTCTCGTGGCGAACAAGAAATGCCGGAGGGATTAAACAATACCGATTCACCTGGAACTGCTCCGACACTTAACTCCAGCAACGCAGCTCATTGGGCTAGTGGATCAACAGTGGCAGAGCAAATGTTTGATGGTCGAAATCATGTGAACAATGATACTGCTGGAAATGCTGAAAACCCGGTAAACCAAGAGTTCTCAGGCGGCACGAGTGTAACGAATGTTGGACGGGAGCAGCTTTTTATGGCAAAGATTATGAGCGTGCTTTACATTGTTCTTTTTGTTGTGGTGATGGTAGGATTCGCTATATCAGTGGACGGTCTCTACATCGGTGACATATTCTTCATCGTGTTGGCAGGGGTATTTGTTGCTAGCATGATTGTCCACCCTCGAGACTTGCAGCTAGTTTTCTCTGGCATAATCTTCCTTTTCCTTATACCGATGGGATATTTAGTTGTACCTCTATACGCGTTTAGTAAGCATTTTATGTTGTCGTTGTTGTAGCTCTATTTGAATGCGACTTATTGTGTATTTCGCAGCTAACATGAATGTGAAGAGCTGGGGCACAAGAATGTCGGTTAGAGTTCCACTCAAGGGAACCACGCAGTACCCGTTTGCAGATCCAAGGAAAGTTTGCAACGTGGAAGGCGACACAGAAAACCATTCTGAACATTTGAGTACCATAGAAGACCAGTTGCACATGTATCCCGATCGTGTTTTCCTTATCCAGGCTAAGAACATAGCAGAAGTTGATGTCTATTGCACGAACAAGCTTAAAACCAGGGGTTGTGAGTAACGTTGTAACGGTTTAGTTGTCATGCCAATCATTCGCACGGTTATAATTACATGAGTGCAGTGCAAGATGAGAGAGAAATGCCAGAGTCGTCGTTTTGCGTAGCTGTTGAAGGATCCAAATTTAGATACCTTCCACGGGACCAACTGAGCAGTGTGGTATCCGCACCAGACGAGATCCACGTACCGCAATTTTATCTTGAAGAAATCATAAAGGCTCTTCCAAAAGCTAGATTACTTCTCCATAGACACTGGAGAAAACGACTTCGCCGGAATATCTTGAAAAGCAGATCAGACAATAGCACTTCGTCCGTCCAAGATGGGGTTCAGGAGGACTTAAACAGTCTACGAAACGCAATGGTGACTGGTATCACCTTGGTGAATCTAATATTTCCGTTGACAGTCGCAATTGCTTCGCTTAGTACGAAAATGCGATTGTTTCATGCCAACATTGTGGGCTTCATATTCCTGGGGTTTTGTACTGCGGTAATAGTGTTCCAGTTCGTGTGTATGATGGTACATCGGTTTCGAACTCTTGTGCTGCTGATTTCCACACCCTTTACATGGGAACAGAGTTGCTATCGATTGGCTAAAAAATTTGATTAAACCCCCAACGCGACTTGAGTTAATGTAGCATGAGGCCCGAATTCTCTGAATGCCAATAAGATTGGTGCTTGTCGGTAAGTAGCTAGTGTGCACAATTTTGACTTTCTCCGAAAAAATTTCATGTGCTACCGATTTGACAGCTATGAAGGATACTTAAATCTATTTCTATTACACTATCTACTATTCAGTGCGTTTGAAAGTCGTTTTTGGTTTCGTTTACTTGCTTTTGTGTTGGGTTTTGATAAATGCGTTCGAGTTACTTCCGTCTGGAATGTCTCCATTGGTTTAACGAACATAATCACCGCGTAGTTCAAGGAATTTGCCGATTCAATCGATCCGATTTCACCTGTTTTCGTTTTGGGTTGCTGCTGGATAATAAGCAAAAGTCATAAAGTGCGAAACTATGATGACATAGTGCTATCTCAACACTCTATGAACTAATGCCATGAATTCCGGTCTTCGTCTGTAAATGCGGCGACTTGGTCGAACCACCGCTTTACAAGAGGAAACGAACTGGGTGGCCCCTCTAGTCCATGCGCGTTTTTGATTGCATTGAATGCTGTCGCATCCTCATGGGTGGGATCATTCCCGTGCAGGAACAGTTCGTCCTTCGCATCTGATAGTCGCTTTTCCAGAGCGGTAAGGCCTTCAGGGGAGCTGTGGTCTTGGTCATGACTTGTCTCGCGACCTTCATCCGGCCGCATGGCTGGGAAAAGTAAAACTTCTTTGATGTTGCTCTTATCACTAAGGAACATTGTCAGGCGATCAATCCCAACACCCCATCCTGCAGTCGGCGGTAGTCCATATTCCATCGCGTGACAAAATGTTTCATCGTGCATCTGAGCTTCATCATCACCAGAAGCTTTGTCCTTCGCTTGTGTTGTAAATCGTTCGCGCTGAACGATTGGATTATTCAGCTCTGTGTAAGCGTTACAAACTTCTTTACCAGCTACAAAAAGTTCAAATCGCTCTGTCAGATTTGGAGAATGGCGATGATATTTGGCCAGAGGTGACATAATTTCGGGATGGTCAATAATAAACGTTGGACTGGATAGAAACAGATCAGTAATGCGACAAAACATTTACCGTTCGTAGAACAGTGGCGGGAAACTTACTTGGTGATGCTATCCTCCAAGAAATGCCCGACCAGCTTATCCAATAAGCGAGCAGTGGTTCGAGGGGCCGGGCAGCTCAACTGCAATAACCACGGGCGCAAACATGGAAATTACTACAGCATACACCAGTCTATCCCACTAGTATCATGACTCTTACCTCAAACTCGTTGACCTTCTGATCTAGGAGTTCCCTAGTCTCCTCGGACGAGAGGTCTTCTGGAATCTTGAATCCCGCAGCTTCCTCAATACCCTTTATCATGGATATCCTCTTAAAAGGAGGTGTAAAGTCAATCTCATAGGATGGCTTTCCTTCCCCTTGACCTTCAGGATGGTAGGTGATGACATGGGTGCCGTGAATGGACTTCACCATACCCGCGAGCATTTCCTCCGTGATACACATCAAGTCGTGATAATCAGCGTAGGCCATATAGAATTCACAGGTGGTAAATTCGGGGTTGTGGGTAAGATCAATGCCTTCATTCCGGAACTGCCGTCCAATTTCGTAAACACGATCCATTCCACCCACTACTAGCATCTTTAGGTAGAGCTCTGTTTAGAGTTGGAGGACCGAAAATTGATCAAGACACCAACGAAGTCATGGCAATGCACAAATCAACACCTTACCTGGAGCTATGCGCATATATAGGTCCATGTCAAGCTCATTATGATGTGTGATAAACGGCTTCGCCGTAGCTCCACCGGGAATCATGTTCATCATTGGCGTTTCCACTTCGATAAACTGACGGTCATCCAAGAATCTCCTAATGTAATTGATGATTTTCGCACGAATTTCGAATGTGGACCTGACACCAGGGTTCATGATGAGATCGAGATGCCTGTTCCTGTAGCGCGCTTGCTGATCACGCAGTCCATTGTACTGCTTGGGGAGAATTCGCAGACAGGGAGACAACAGTTGCATGTCGGTAGCAAACAGTGAAAGTTCACCCAGCTTTGATTTCCCTGGAAACCCTGTCACTCCGACAATGTCTCCGCGACGGATTTGTTCCTTTGCCTGTTCAAAGTCCTCTGGGGTCTTCCAATGTTGGATTTGCGAGATGATTTGGACCTTGGAGCCATCGCCGTGGATGTCGTAGAATTGCATTTTGTTGGAGGCCGTGCGCATACTCATCACTCGTCCCGCCAGAGAGAGTGCCATGCCCTCGTCATGTTGCCCTGCTTGGAGATGGTCGTAGGCATTGACGTAGTCGGGAATTTTCATGGAGACGGAGAACTTGTGTGGGAAGGGGTTCTGCCCGTTCTTCTGCATGTCCAGGACCTGTTTGGTCCGGTTCTCATAGTACTTGGAGGGCTCCATCTCCTCCTCCTCGGCGGCCTTGGACGAGGCCTTCTTGGGCACATTGTTTTGCTGCACTTTTTCCTGCTTTTTCGCCTTTTGCTCGGCCTTCTTGGCGTTCTTGAGCATCTGCTTGCGCTGGTTCTTGCTCAGAGGCTGACCATCTTCGCCCTTCTCGGGAATGTTGTACTTGGTGTACTCATCCACAGCCTCCCCGGCTGCTGCGCCTCCTGTAGAGTCCATATGATATGATGGGCTGTTCCAGAACGACAAAAAGGGAATTCAAGGGGGATCCGACGACCGGGTGTCAGACACGCAATCTGACGATATCAATGTCCTTGTATAAAATAGATGCTGATACAGGTGGATACACGCTATTTCGAACCTAAATATGTGCAGCGGGCTTCACCGACACGAAATCGATACAGTGGTCAGGGAGGGGAATACTATAGACGAGACTTGTGAACAACTTCCGCTGTGAAGTTGGAAAAGTGTACTACTGTATGCTCAGTGTGGTGCGATTATTCAAACATCAGATGCAATCAACAAAACAAAACAAAGCAAAAGGATCTATACTCGACAGAATTATCGGCCAGTGAGCCAGCTGAGTGCAGACGAAAAGACGCTTCCTCCGGCTTCTTCATCCTCCTCCGAACGAGGCGCCGGAGTTGATGAAGCAGCAGCAGGAGGCGGACGAGCAGCCTGTGTTCCGGTTTGTCGAGGAGCGCTTTGTCGATGGGATAAATCGGGTTTGCTTAAGAAGTTGTATGCCACATCAAAGTGCAACGGCTTTGAGGGCACCGGCTCTGCATGAGGCTTAGAGGGGGCAAGATAGTCCACATCTGTAAAAGGGTCAAACGTGGACGCCACTTCGGGAGCGACTCTCTGGACGAGCGAAATGGGACGTGTACGCTGCCCCTCGGTTTGCAGGCGTTTACCAACGGAGACATCTGTGGAACTGGTATCCAGACGGACACCAAAAGGTAAGCATGCGTCGGAAGGGAATAGTACCGGCCCACCGTCGTTGGTCTGATGTTGAAAGATAGACATCAAGTACTGCGTGGCGAGTTCGAATTTCCCACATTTGGTTTGATAGTATTTGAGAGCCTCGCTTCCCAACTCTTTGTCCTCAGCCTCAGACACGCTACCAAAGATGGCATTACCCGGGTCCTTGACGTCGATATTGCTCCACGCGGTGACGGCGTTAGCGAATTGTTCGTTGGTGTACTGAAAAAGAGCAACTGCTTGGGACGCATTCTGCTCTGCTTGCTTTACATTTTGCTTCCTGGAATTATTTGATTCATTGGGATCCAACGATTTACTAATGCACGTTGCGGCATGGTGGGCGAAAGCAATGGCCCGACAGAACACTGAAATGCTTTCGATCGAAGCCTTGCGCGCGTGAATCACCGAAGAGTAGCTAAATACGGCTTTGGAACCCCCCGAGTAGCTTTCACAAATTGAATTCATTTCATCCAACGTCTTTTGAGCTCGGTGACAGAGTCCAAGAAGTCTCTCTATAGATTGACGCGTCTGGGTCGTCTGCTTGTCTGCGCTGCGTGATGTCGGTTGAGTTAATCCTTTCTTTACAGTCAAATTACTCTCGACAAGATTCCAGGCCGTTCCAAATACACCAATCACATTTTGATGCATGAGTTCAAATTTCGTTGCTTTCAGGGATGAGGTTAGTGCTTCTGCAGTACCTATATCTTCTTTCTCATGTTGCACCTTCCTAACGGCATCATCAATGGCCGACAACGTATCCAAATATATTTTCTCATTCTGCGATAAAGATCCCGATGAGAGCCCACCGCTTTGTTGCTGGCCAACAGTATTTCGCTCTTGTTCGCGTAATAGTTGCATGTCCATTTTCTGTGCTTTCTGTAGGGCCTTCCGAATTTCTGGACTCGTCACGTCAAACCATCTGTCTCCGAAAAAGATTCGATTGACGCTTATGCGAGATTCGATTTTCCTCTGTTGAACGCCAGATTCTTCGTCTGTCTTCTCGGCCGATTCTGAAGCGCTGATAGCTTTACGTCCAATTTGCGTCGCGATGAGATCCTCTTTCCGTTTCTCTTCGTCCTTGATAGCCTTGTTACATTCGGATTTCATCTCTTGTCGATTCGCTTCACGCCTGGAGAATGCTAGATTTGCTTGCACTTCATTCAAAAAACCACTAAAAGCGTGAAGGGCTGGACCATTCTGTTGGGGCTTAAGTGTCTCAAAGATTTTGATGGTAGCCGCAAAGGAGCCGGCTGCGTCCACCCATGCTTCTTCTTCAATCGCAATGACACCGTACAAATAACTGACGTATCCCTCTGCTTCCAGTATTGTCTCCGGAGTGGCCGTTTCGTGGGCGATTGACCGGAGAGTCTCTGCCCAGCTGAAGGCTTTTCTCAGACGCTTCATCATATGGTGATGAGCTCGCGGTGGCATTCCTTCCTGTCCGTTATCATTTTTCAGCTGCAAGGCATAGGCCCAAGCCCGCTCCGCATTGAAGAGCAAGAGCTCCAGGTGTCTCTTATCCGAGACAATGTCTTTGGTAATGGGCTTGGGGACAAACGCTCTGCCCTTGCCATGGGTGAGTTTAATCTGTTTCCCCGTCCGAATTCGACGCAAACGACGGCTACAGTATTGTCTGCACAAGCATCACAAAGCTACCATGGTTGTCTCGTGTCCCTTTTTCATTCTCACTTTCATGAGGCCGGTGAAACGTACCTGTAGCTCCTATAATCCTCGTGCCTGAGACCATTTTGGGCTTGGGCTGTCCGGAGGGTCTCCAACACCGGCAAAGCCACCGTCGCCTCTTTCTCCTCCATCAGTAACAACAGACGACAGATCGGAATAGACGACTACTCTCCATAGAACAATAGAAATACGAAATCCTCCAAAAGAAATCATCACTGTCACTGACTTGCTTCCAGATGAATGAATGTGCTGTGCTAGGTCTGCGAAATGTTTGACGTGTTTTCCCCGGTTGGATTGAAGTTTGGACACCAGTGGTGGTGTCAGCCCAACTGGATGAGCTCGGGCTCACTCGTTCACTATGCTACCAGCGGTAGGGCTTTAATTGTCAACGGAGAAAAAGGATTGACCGGTTTGTGGTCTTCCTGTGTATGTGTATGTGTGTACACTGCGTAGGGGTACGTACATCTTTGTCTGCTGCATGAGTGGATTTAGTTTGTGAAGTCGATCCGGGGCCATTGCTTGCTTGTACGACGAGTACGAGGCGTGTGGTGTGCATGAAGTTGCGAAAACACGTCTGTTGATTCTGCTTACCAGGCACGTTGTCGCGTGTCCTTGCGTAATTTGTTGGTCGGCGAATCAAGTGTTGTGTGTATCGAGACACCGGCACCATGCGCAAGTGGGTATGGGAAACTCGACAGGCCCCACGACGGCAGCTCCAGAGGCAGAGGGTGTCGGGGCAGTCTCTCATAAGAACACTTGCTCATGGAAAGATCGTATCGCCCCAGTGGGAAAATCCGGCGCGACACCGTTTATGGCCTTACGCCAACAGGTTGAACCCAGGCTCGACTTTGGGCAAGAAGTCAACAACAACTGGAAGTGACAATAATGGGGATACGAACCAACCAAACTACGGAACAAAAGAACGCATATCCAAGAAGAAAGCAACACCCCAACCAACGCCGGAGTTTGACTGGCACAATGTTGTCGTCCCTGAACCTTTGCAAGTGACCGATTCTTATAAAGAGGTACCGGATGAACTCAACAACATACTCACACTTGTCGATGTACTTCTGCCAGCACCATCAAAGGCAGCCTTTGAACGTACATTGGTATCCGTGGCCGAGTCCTCGCGAGCACCTACTACTTCGACTGGAATAGGTCAAGAAGAAGCGCAGTACGGAATGATAGCTTCATCCAACCGCAGCAACGCTAGGAATGCACTACTGCCCAAACTACGATCACTTCCGGAACCAGCACAGTCTCTCATACGGTCGAGACTGGCATGGGTTTTCCATGATTCGTCCCTGTTGCCAGAATCACGCGACTCCGTGCATGTGTCTTCCACCATGACCGCGTTGTCGAAGATCTGTGGAAACAGTATTTTACCAGAAGTACCGCAGTCTTGGCCAACACATGAAAGAAGGATAGCAATGCTAATGGAATTGCGCATTGAAATAGCTCGAGCTCTTCCTCATCGACTTCATCATACTAGACGGTTACATCCCAGCCTAATTCATCTACCAGATCGCTCACCTGGACCCAAATCTCGACAGGCCACCGACCTGGGTGTTGTTAATGATATTTTCGCTGCGGCGGACCAAACGACCCCTTCAAGCTTTCGGATGAATTCGGGTGTGGAAGAGGGTACAATCATCATGTCAGGCGAGGGTTGTCGGGAAGCCTTGCGCCGTTTAGAACAGGAAGCTAAGGCTCTCGATAGCTCACTGCAGATGATGAACTTCGCAACCCCATTTAGTTCCACGGCTGTGCGGTACTACGTGAAGAAAGTCGAGTCAGCTATAACAACTGCAAGAAAATTACAAGACATCCTTAGAAGGATCTCGTGGAATGAGAAGCATTTAGAAAAATTGAAAAAGTCGTTAGATCTGACTGTACGGCTTGAGAAAGGCGAAGAAGTCAATTCTGAGCTTGCGGCCGAAGAAGGTCTCGTAATCGGAGTAGATCACTCTGAACAACTACGGGAACAAGTCCGTATCCTGGAAAAACGTATATCTAACAGGTATAAAGAGATGAGGAACCGAGAAATGGATATCATCGAGCGTCTAAAGCGACTATATAAGGATTTGCGGCCATCAACTGGGATGAAGCTGTACCCGCTGTTCTCGAGTTTTGTTGGTGAGAGCTCTATGTTGGAGCATGCGCTGCAATCATACACTCGCGATGTAGAGAATTGTGTGCGGAGTTCAACTTTCAGAGACGTGAAGCAGCAGGGAAGCACTTCGGGCGAAGCGCGTTTGTCATTCGCACCATCGCATGGTTATAGTGGTATATATGAGCCATCACTATGGGAATCGTTACCGTATTTACTTGGGTACGACTGCCCGGGTCTTAGGACTGGTTACTTTAACGACACCAGCCACCCAGTTATTGCCTATTCCCGAAGGCATCGGAGTGTTATTTTGGACGCAGCTCAGAAGGTGTATCATGGAACCCTGTGTCCTTCGGAAGACACGTGGAGGGCTCATGAGGTTTACAAGTGGACGAAAACTGGGGCACTTATTCAGCATCTTACGAACATAGGTCAGATCACCACGCTTGATCAACGCGTTGCATTCCGATCGCTTTTCTTGCAGTTGCAAGCTGTAACGCAAGACAAGAAGATTGGCAGAGAGAGCGTGGTGCGTGCGAGTCATGGTGGTCCAGGATCCGCTGCATCACTGGCTGTTATTGAGTTTTGTGGCAGTTCCTCGACTGTTGATATCCCCTCTCTGTTAAGTCTACCAAGCAGATTCTACCCTGACATTTGCGATGTTCAACGATTTCTAGACAACTGTCATAGCCTATTGGGAGGTCATATAGTTGGCATTTATCCAATGCTTCGCAAGGCAGTTGATTCGCTGACGGTCTCCGATATT